>JADRCC010162465.1:0-15669 GCA_019843855.1 Hylomyscus alleni
TGTGTGTGTGTGTGTGTGTGTGTGTGTGCCTGTGTGTGCGTGCGTGCGTGCGCGCATGTGTGTGTGTGTGTGTGTGTGTGTGTGTGTGTGTAGAGAAGCCAATGGGAATGACAGGTTCAGATCTCCTGAAGTTGGAGTCATTAGTGGTGTGCTCCAACAAATGTGTGTGCTCTGTAACAAATTATACTCCTCTGGAAGAACAATATGTAGACATAGCCACTGAGCTATCTCTCTAGCTCAGTCTAATTTTCAGTTGGATATATCAACCATTGCTTGCAATCAATAATATGTCTGTTATTTATGAGCTGCATGCTGATAAAGACAATAAAGGAAGACTTAATTTAATAAAACTATTGCATTGTGAAAAGGACAGATGAATACGACTCCAATTCATAAAACAAAGCCCAACTCCTCCACTGGGGTCCTGATGCTCAGCCTGATGGCTGGGGGTGGGTGGGGAGCACATTCATAGAAATAGGGAAGGTTGGATGGGATAGGTGGTTTGCAGAGGGGAAACAAGGAAAGGGGATAAGATTTGAAATGGAAGTAAATAAAATATCCAATTTAAAAAACACAAACAAAACAAACCAAAGCCCGTAGACATTGAAACAATCAGATTAGTAGGAGAGGAATTAAGGCATTCATCAGGATTGATTATGGATGCTTATGTGAAAGAGTAATAAACTTTTATCTTTATGTCAGCAGCCAGTTTTAGAGACTGAAAGTGACCACATTTGTGTGCCTTTATTACCCTTTAGTGACAGGAACAGGGAGAAAATGAGGGTCTTAGATATCTACTTAGCTTTCTTTCAAAGATAGCTCACAAGTCCATGGGATAACAATTTTGAGGTATAGATTTATGTCTCAGAAGATGAAGACATAATTTATAACCTCAAGATTTCTAAAATTACAGTGTAAATGTGGGACATACAGGGCTATCAAGTAATGACAAGGTTTTGTATAGAACAACAATAGTTTCACAGCAACACTGAACATTATTACACAGGTTATTTTTGTTTGTTTGTTTTGGGTGTTTTGTTTTGTTTTGTTTTGAAAGTATTGCCAGGAACATGTTAGGGAAACAGACAAAAACTACATACAAAAAAGGCATGATAGATTTGGGTTCAAATATTTGAATCATCTTTTGGTGAAACTTCCTGAGCTCTCAGCATTTGCAGGTCTTTTTATTTATTTTTTCCTTTGTGTGAAGTATATTTCCTTTGACTGTTACTTATTAGCTTGCATTTTGAGTCAAAACTAGAAAACCTAAATTAAAGGCTGTATTGAATTTAATGCAAGGTAATGCATATTTTTGCACACATACAATCAGTACTAATCATTCTGTATTAAGTTGTTAGTTTTTATTTTGGGTTCATTTATTTTTTGTTTAAAGTCTTTTTTGAAACATAATTTATATCATTTTAGTCTCTCAGTATACAGCTGTATGTCAAACAACAACAGCATAACAAATGACAACATCCACCCCACAAAAGTAACCCCCAAACCAAATATAAAACAGATCCAGTGTAGTGTAGAATCAGAGACATCTGTAACAATATCCCTGGATTCTAAACTTTACAGAAAGCTAAATTAATCCATGAACTTTTAGCCTTTATGGCTGTCCTTTTGACCTAATAAATGTCTTTAATTAAATTATTTATAAAAAAACACTTTTGGCTCTAAAGTTCTTTAAATTTATGAGTTTAATTTGATGACTTTTTCAATTCTGCGTATGAGCATTAAAGTACAACAAAATCAATATAATATGAAAAAATACTGCATTTTTTCAGTCTCTGAAGTAAGTGAAACATAAATCTATATAGATGATTTCTTCTCATCTCCAGTTGTATATGTGTAAGTTTGGGATCGGGATATTACCTAATCAAAATAATTGATGTCAGTTGTCAGTTCAAGTTACTCAAAATTTATTCAATGATTTGTGACAATTCAATTCTGAACTAGTCATAGGTAAGAAAATTAATTATAAGACACATACTTGACCTGGATATGTTATTTATGTATTTACTCTGTCAAATTGTGTCCCATTGACCTTTAATAATTCATAATTTCTTAGGATTTGAAAAATAATCCTGAAATTTTTACTGGTATTGTATATGCAGCAACAACAGTAATAATAGAGTTATTCTGATGCAAGATCTTCAGCTCACAGACAAATCAGCTAAAACATAAAATATAGACATTTACTAAATTAAATTAATTTTTAATAGTCATTTTTCAAATAATCAATACAGGAAAATCGTTTTCTTCTTAAATCTTCTTTATTCTAAATACCCCCCCCAAAAAAAAACTTGCTAGTTCCTAATTGCATACATTTTTTTTGTTTTAAATTGGATATTTTATTTCTTTACATTTCAAATGTTATCCCCTTTCCTGGTTTCCCCTGTGCAAACCTCCTAGTCCATCCCCCCTTACCTTGCTTCTATGAGGGTACTCTCCCACCCACCTACTCCTGCCTCACCATCCTAGCATTCCTCTATACTGGGGCATCAAGCCTTCAGAGGACCAAGGGCCTCCTCTCCATAGATGCTGGATAAGGCCCCTTCAGGTCCTTCAGTCTTTCTCCTAACTCCTCCATTGGGGTCCCTGTGCTCATTATGATAGCTGGCTGTGAGCATCCACATGTGTATTGGACAGGATCTGACAGAGACTCTCAGAAGACTACTGTATCAGGCTCCTGTTAGCCAGCACTTCTTGGCAATAGCAATAGAATCTGGATTTAGTGTCTGCATGTGGGATGAATATCCATGTCAGGCAGTCTCTGAATAGCATTTCCTTCAGTCTCTCTCTACCTTTGTCCTTGTATTTCCTTTACACAGGTGCAAAGATGGAGAGAGTTAAGTGCAAGAATGTAAGCAACAGAAACCAAGGCTACTTGGCATCATCAGATTCGTTTTCCCAGCACAGCAAGCCCTGGATACTCCAACACACCAGAAAAGCAAGACTCTGACTTTAAATCACATAATACAATGATGATAGAGGACTTTAAGAAGGACATAAATAACTCCTTTAAAGAAATACAGGAGAACACAGGTAAACAGGTAAAAGCCCATAAAGAAAAAAACACGAAAATTTCTTAAAGAATTACTGGAAAACACAACAAAACAGATAAAGGAATTGAACAAATCCATCCAAGATCTAAAAGTGGAAATAGATAAAATAAAGAAGTCACAAAATGAGACAATTCTGGAGATAGAAAACCTAGGAAAGAGATCAGAAGTCACAGACACAAGCATTACCAACAGGAGATAGAAACGAGAATCTCAGGTACATTTTCTTGATTTATAAGACTCATATTATATATTCCAAAGCATTAGGAAAATGTAGCAAACATGATGAGGATGTAGACAATTAAAATATGGATGAAAGAAGATAGGCTGATGACAAAACTTTGAATTAGCTTTCTTTTCAAAGTAATGTTTTGCAAGTAAGAAATAATCTACAGTATGCTATTACATATTCTAAGTCCAGAGACAGAATTACAGTCATCCTAGGGAGCAAATATTATAAAGAACATCTGGCCCTCAAAGGCACACATGGGATGTGTCACTCCATTCTATATATGCACTCCCAGATTTTTGCACAGCTGTAACAATTCTGTCACTACTTACATGAGTTCTCAGTATCTGCCTCTTTTCTGACATCTATGCCTCTACAATTAAGCATAGCAAGTTATAATTCTGTTTCTTGGCTCCTTCTGTCATCCTGGTGCAATCTGTATGGGTTTGATGTCACTTATTAATTGCTATTCAGCTGTGCATGAGTCAATAGTGCTTCCAACAGCTTTTGCACTTCTCTCAGACCTTGACTGTGATAGAAGACTTAATAAGTGCTGAATTTTGGAAGAGGCTCATGGTGAATCTGGAAATCTTCTACAGGCAAGGACAAAATTATAAGACCAAGGGACAGCAAAGACCTTTTCACCCGTCAGTTCAAGATGCAGTTTCCCAGCAAATGAATTTAAGGAACATTAAATAACTGTGTAAAGTGGAAAAATTTGTATCTACTCCCATATCTTCTTGACGCAAATTTGGAGGTGATGGAGAATACTATGTGTATTAGTAATAAATTATTTAGATAAAACTAAAGTAATAAACACCAATTCTATCTCTTCAGTGACTCCATGTGTGAATGTATATGTTGGTGCCTGCATGTGTACGTGTATATTTTTAAAATTAGTACCTAAGTTATAATGTTTTTACTGTTTTTTAAGCTTGAATCTAGTTTTCCATAGTTAACAATGTAAGACTATAGCCTTCACAAACTAGTAGCACATTCCACTGAAATTGAGGCCATAAGAGTCACAGTATTTCTTTGTGGGACACTGTAGATGAAAGAATAAATATTACATAATTATAACAAGCTTGATGATGCTATATATATATAACTTATATGAGGGAGAATATTAGATCCATCACAATTTATCGCATGATTGTAATCATTAAGATTGCATGTCCTAAAGCTTATGAGATAAACTGAAAAGGGTGTAACGCCTTAAACATATATGGATATCTGTGTAGAAATTCTTCATTTTTGTGTTGGTAAAATTCTTTATTCTTAGTTGGCAAACACATTTGATCAGACCCTAGGGAAAAAAAACTCTCTTCCTTTCTCATGTTTCCATACTTTTTCTTGTCTTGACATCCTGCCTCAATTACTCCTCTGTGTCATTAATCTCTAAGGTGATGAGTTTGGGAACCTGGCTTAGTATTTTCTTTACTGTTGTAATGAAAGACCATGACCAAGGTTTAAAGAAGAAAGTGTTTATTGGGGGCTCAGAGTTTCATAGAGGGAGTCCATGAACATTATGCCGAGGAACATCTCAGCAGGCAGGCAAGGTTGATGAAGTAACTGTGGCTGACACCCTACATCTTGAGACATAACCATAGGCAGAGATATGTTAACTGGAATGTTGTGGCATTTTGAAATGTAAAACCCCAGTGACAAATTTTCTCTTACAAAGTTACAATCCTGATGAGCAGTGGTGGCACACACCTTTAATCCTACCACTTAGGAGGCAGAGGCAGGCAGATTTCTGAGTTCCAGGCCAGCCTGTTCTACAGAGTGAGTTCCAGGACAGCAAGGGCTATACAGAGAAACTCTGTCTCAAAAAACAAACAAACAAACAAACAAACAAAAAGATACAATCTGAATCTTGTGAATAATATTTCCTTAACCTGTGGACTCAGCATGGAAATGTATGAGTCTCTGGGGACCATTATCATTCAAACTAAAACCAGAGAATTCAGGAATAACAGTTGTGTTATTTGTTAGAGAAAGAACACAAGAAATGAACAGTATTGCTAAGATTTGCCTCAATGGATTCATTTGTGTTCTTAGACAATTTAATTCATTTGACATTGTTATAGACTGCTGCTTATGTTTCTCCAAAATTTACATATTGTAACTCATTATTACCTTGGTGGAAATATTTAGAGGTTGATTCTGTAGGGGGTGAAAAGAGTGGGATATTCATCTGCAGAAGTCTCTCAAAGAAAAAGTTCTTGGGGACTCACTCTCCCTCGTCAGCCATCTGAAAACGCAGTCAAGGATAATGTTAAGTGACATTAATTTGATATTAATTAGAAGTCAGGAATTTGCTCTAAACAGACTCTTTACTCCTTCTTAAACAGCAATTTCAGTAAATCAAACACTGAAACTCTAATGCGGACTAGTAGCACCAATTCAAAAAGTATAGCTCACATCTACCAAAGAGTAGGAGAAAGTTTATTTTCGATCGAAACTTGAGTGGCTGTGTCCTAAGAACATTGATTTAAGTTACTCTAAATTATGTTTAAATCAAGGCAAGTTTAATAGATTTGTATTATAGGGACTATTTCAACAAGATAGGCTATGCTTTTCCATTCTGTAGGCCTCAGATACTTTTCTTCTTTTATTTTCATTATTATTATTATTATTATTATTATTATTATTATTATTATTATTATTATTATTTTGAGACAGGGTTTCTTTGTATAGCCCTGACTATAGTCCTGGAACACTATTTGTAGACAAGACTGGCCTTGAATTCAGAGATTGCCTGACTCTGCCTTCAGAGTGCTGGGATTAAAGATGTGATCTATTATAGGAGAGAAGCTTTTGTTAGCTTTGAGAAGATGTAAGCTAATCGACTGCTAAGTTAATAGATTCCAACAAATTGTTATGTATTAATCACAGGATTTTTTTTTCTGACACAGAGGTCAGAAGGCATAAGGAATGGCTATCTAGGGGCCTAAAGCTAATCTAAAGTAAGGTAGTTAGTCTCTGTACCTAGAATATCCCAAATTCTCTAAATCATTGAAATTGGATTTAGTCAATCAGATTCTGCAGACATAGCCTCTTTCCAGAAATTTGCATTAACAGTAAGAATGAGATCTGAGTGCATCACTAACCTTGTATGAAGCTTTAACACTTTAAACACCCCAAAGGTCAACAGATCATTGTCTAACTATCAGCTTTCTGGTGAAGAACAAATACATACTATTGTTCCCTCTATTAAGAGCTAATCAAATTGATAATCAAACACCTGGACAGAGAATGTCCCTCATGCAAGCAGTTTGCTATTGCTATAACAGGGCTGAATCCTGTTGCCTGTCGCCATATATGCCAATGTAAAGAGACATAAATTTAATTAGACAGGGCTTTATTCACGTAGCTGGTAATCTGAGAAGGGGGCAGGTTATTATATTCAAAAATGTCTTCCATCTCATCTCCAGTCAGAAGATTTGCATATTAAGCAGAGGTGGGCTGTGGGGCGGGGAGTGAGAGAGAAAAGCACTCAATCAATCTGGAGTGATTTTGTTCCTCTGGTCACATAGTCAGCCACACATCTCATGTTTGTAACCTATGCTTTCTGGTTATTATTTCTTGCATTCTTCTCTCATTTTGTGACTTTCTTGCATTATGCTCTGCATTCAAGAGTGAGATCTGCTTTATCTCATAGCATTTAGTGGCTGGATTTGCCAGTATTCACCTTGTATTATCAAGAGAGACCTGGGCAGGGAAGACATACTAAATCAGAACATACAATCCATTAACTGCTTGTAAATATAAATTTCTCTATATAATATGAAGGATATATATGTCTTCAAAGTAGAGGATATAAAAGTCCTGTATCCATTCCCCTTGTTGCCTATCTTGAAATCTATCTAAAAAGATAAATTTGTTCAATTGTCTCTAGTCTGTTTCTACCCTTACCTAGCAAAAGTGCCTTCCTCTACATGTTTTTCTGGGTGATGTTCATTCTTACACTTAAGAGTGACTCATGTTATTCTGTAAAAAGTTACATTCATTTTCTACACTGTGCTCTGTGTCGTCCTTGTAAATTCACACAAGTATCATAATGAACAGGCAATAGAGTTGGCAGGGAGTGAGCCACAACCAAACTTTACACTGGCAGATCCTTAGGAGTCATCTTGATCTTTTGGGAACCTTGACTGAGATAAAGGCAGAGCTTTGGTGTGGTGGTTTGAATTAGAACATAATGTATAGCTACATGCATTAGCGTTTTCCTCAGATGGTGATGTTATTGGAAGTTTTAGCAAGTTCAGCCATGTTGGAAGAAGTATGCCACTGGGTGAGGACTTGAGACTTAAAAGATTCATTCATACTCTTGACATCCTGCTAGAGTTGCCATGCCTGCATTCTGCCTCTGTCATTATGGACCCTGACATTTGGACCAATCCATACAACAAAATGTATCTTTTACAAGTTGCCTTGTTCCTGGTGTTTTGTTGAAGCAATATAAAAGAAACGAATACAGTGGCCTTACAAACAAAAAGATTTTAGCATGATTTAGAGTATAGCCATGTATAGTAGATTTAGAGTATGTTACTAATTTTTAGTACGAATTTAATCACAAAATTTAAGAAAAAATGTATCCCTCCATAAGAAAATGAAACCTATGAAAGAATATGGGTGCTAGTTTCTGAAAGAAAGATCTCACATGTCATAGATTTAGCTATTGACACTAACATACTGCTGATATTTATGGTCACAGCTCAAAGGACTGGTAATAATGCTTAAAAATTCTCCTTGTTTCTCAATGACAGATTATATGGTGGCTCTTGAAGTTAGATGGAATTACAATCTGATAACAGAAAACTAGAATCTATTAAGTTAGGAAAGGGGGTTCGGAGATTCCTTCTATTAAATGGGAATTCTAGGGATGTTAATAGAAAATTTCATGTTTATAGCAACAAAGAGAAAATCTGTAAGTAGATGTTTTCCATAAAATTAAAATTAGTTATTCTCAGTTGATGAGAAGCTTTGAGCACACTTTGAAGGTAATGCTGTTCTATAGGACCATGTATTCATAAATGTATTTGTTTTGTGTCATCCTTCTTAAGAGCATTTTATTGATTAATCCTGAGTTAATAAACACCAAAGATCCTTCTATACAATGTCATCAGTGACAAATAGGAATTCAGAGACAACTTAGGTATAAAATGTCTTTCTAGAAAATCCACAAAAGGACACCAATCAAGAGAGACTAGAGGTATTCCTGTTGGTACTTGTCTTGTACTCCTTTTGACAATCTACATTCCTTCCCTTATCCCTTTGTCTATGTTTCCTTATTGGTTTTGGACATGAGACATTGTACCTAGAAGCCATTAGATGGGGGATGTTTGGGTGGCCATAGTCACTCTATACCATAGAATCTTAGGTTAAATTTATCAAGAAATAAAAGCAATTCATCATATTCAAAATACTCAGAGAGCTGTGAATGTATATTGAGAAAGAGACTGTAGAATTTAATCATGACCAGAAATGCTTCTAGCCTAAACTCAAAGATTAAAAGTGGAATTTGTACAATTTGATTCTGTGTTCCTAGGTCACGGTCATTCACATTTGGCTGAAGACTAAGCTGCTTTCACTCTGAGGTAAGAGCTTCATTTCTGGGGGAGTTAATTTTTACTTTTTAAGTTATCTTTCTATCATCAAAATAAAAGCATTTAGCAATACCATTTTTCTTATATTCTTGATTTTTTTAACTTTTATTGCATTATGATGAGAAAAGTCACATGATTTCAATTTATCTGAATTTGTTAACTTGTAAAAACATATTTTAAGTAAATAGAATTGCATTACATTCTTGTTTCCCTTTTGTACCCTAACTCCTCCCACAGACCACCCTTCAATACCTACAATACCTTTTTATCATATTCTTTAAAATTTATAAAACATTATAACAATAAAAATGAGTATTATAAAAGTTGCTTGATATAAAACAACAATTTAACAGTCTTATGTAGATGCTTGTCTACAGCAATACTGAAAATACATACATTTTTCTCAGTGTAAATTTTAAATAACTCCAAACATATTAACTTTATATTTCAAAATAATACATCACTACTAGTATTTTCTTAAATGAACATAAATATATAAAAGTCTTTTTGTTTGTTTGTTTGTATTGTATTTAGTAGAGCTTAAAATCTTGACTCTTACTATGGTACAAGCCCAAAATAAGAACAATTTTTAGATATTGGGGTTCATTGTAATAAGGTTGTACTTCAATGACCCTCACATCACCAAAGGATTTTACCTCCATCATAGCTAAGCTGAGAGTTGACAGTTCTGCTGAGCCAAGGAATGAATTGTATGCATGATTTTTGGATACAGACTTCCTGCTATGGTCAAAGCTATTTGACCTGAGTGAGTGACTTTTTTCTCAGCCTGCAGAAAACAGGTTACATTCATTTAAGAAATGGTGTGTGTATTAAGATAGTCTATCCATAAAGTCATTCACCAACTGTTTCTATGGACAATGGTTCCGCTTGAGGGTGGCATAGACATTAGGTGAGGGTAAGAATCTGGTTCATTAGCTATGATGATTTGGAAAAGCATTCATCTCAGAGAAAGAGTAAGTTATAAAGTCCTCTTCTTCAAACTTGATACAAGAGCTACAAATGTCAAGCAAAGCATTCAGTCTCCCACAAAGATCTTTAACAAAGATGTATGAACTTTACAGGATGAGACTGAAGCCCAAACCTTGATGTGTCTACCGTAAAGAAGACTGGATACGCTTCAACATGCATATCCCAGGCTCCCTACTTAAGCTTTAATTACACCTTTGAACTCTAAAGAGTGAAATCCTAATTTATTTGTGTGATATAAACCATGAGCAAAAGCAACTTGAGAAAGATAGATAACCATGAAGGGAATTCAGGACAGAAAAATAAGGCAGGACCTGGTGCTGAGGTATGGAGGCATGCTCCTTGTTGCTCTGCCTGCCTTACAATACAACCCAGAAACAATTACCCATGAGTGCCATTGTACATAGTAGGCTGGACTTCCCCCCACTATTCATTAATCAAGAAAATTCCCCCACAGATTGTCATAGTTATGTTCTCAATTGTAGTTTCCTCATCATAGATAATATGAACTTGTGTCAAGTTGACACAAAAACTAACCAGCACAATCTATTTATGAGGTTAACTGGACATCTTTGTCCCTCATCTCTATAATAAATGTTATATTGGCTCAACAAAATTATTTTCTTCTTCCCTCTTTTTCTTTTCTTTTTTTAATTGGATTACTGAAAATGAGTGGACAGCTCTGACTTAGGGCATAAGTTTGATATCACAATGTAATTAAGAAATCAAATACAAAATTATTTTTCAGGCAAGATCACACCCCTTAACAAAGTACTATAGGTAATTAAGGAAGACTGTAAGTAAAAGCAAAAAGGCTTCCCAAGGCATTAATATGCTATATGATAATTAATACTTATTCAATTATTCAATTGAATAATCAATAACTATCCAATATTTAAAAACACGTACCCATGAAGAACATTAAATGAATAAAATGATTATCCTTTAGATATGAGATTATAAGAGAGAGGTCCTGATGATCATGGGGAGCATTATCAGTTTTGAAATAAAGCAATATTAAAATCTTAATAGAAATGAAAGACAAAACAAACCAACAACTAAAAACTGCTCTTACTTCAAAAGAATAAAGATATGTTTTATATTTGTGCCTGAGTGACCACAGCACAGAAAGATAGATTTTGTTCTCAACAAATAGCATGTTCCAACTAGAGAGTAATTGAGTGATGTTTATGTAGTTACAGGCCAAAGGAGACCATAAATCAAGACAATTCTCAAATATATTTATTTATACTTCTGGTGGGTGGGTTGTAGCAAGACGGGAAAACTATACTAGAAGCCTTGAATGCCATCTTAGAATACACTTAGTCCATTGATTAATGGAAAAGTTGAGTCTTATTAAGTAATATATTATAGAATTTTTAAATATTTCTTACAGAGTGTGATTATGTGGCAGGCTAACAAATGTCCAAGAAATACTCATATTGAGTTCTGAACAGACAACCTTCTACCTGGTCCAAATTCCTGAGGTTTTAATTAATCAATTGAATTTTTGTAAAATGAAGTACTTCCCAGGAGTTCTATTAGAGAAAATATGTTGAGTCTCAAGAGGGATGAAAATTTCCTTTAAAAGTTTAAAGTTTATTTAGAAACCAAGTAGTGGTGGTGCACACCTTTAATCCCAGGACTTGGCAGGCAGAGGCAGGCAGATTTCTGAGTTTGAGGCCAGTCCGGTCTACAGAGTTAGTTCCAGGACAGCATGGCTATACAGAGAAACCGTGTCTCAAAAAAAAAAAAAAAAAAAAAAAAAAAAGGTTATTTAGGATGGATAGATTAAAGTAGAGATCAAAGACAACAGTTGGAAAGGGGATATCAATTTAGGAACTTTCAAAGGCATTTTTGTCCTCTTCTTATATAACAAATGGAAATACTTAACTTTTATCTCCTTTCAGGAGATTGTGGGAAATTTCATGCCCAGTACATAAGTCTAAAATAGTCTAAATCAAGAAAGACATGGGGAAACCTGGTACTGTGTAGGAGCATGAATTTGGGGTGACTTATCATATGTCCCATAATCACACACACACACATACATACACACATATATGCATGCGTGTACATGCATGCATAAGCACAAGCACACATGTACACGGTCATGCACACAGGCCCACACAGGGGAGTTTCTATAGGATGAGACAATACTTCTTGAAGCTATGGAGTTGTAAGGCGAGTCCAGTTAAAGATGAGCACCAGTTTAAAGTGGCAGGTTCACAACCTAAAAACAAATCAAAACATACAAACAAACAAAAATCTATTCTCTGACTCAGGAATCTAATAAACACATCTATTCTTCCTAGGTAGAGAAATTTCGATTTTGACTATGCTGTGGACTTAGGGTTAATAAGATATAAATTAAGCTCAACATGTTACTTAGAAACCAGTTTGTTTGTTTGTTTTTATTTAAAATTAAGACACTTAAAATTCTGAAACCTTACCTGAAAATATACGTCAGGGTAATGCAGTCAAGAGAAGAAAGTGTGCCCTCTGACAAGTACTGTTACATAAATGTACTTGCAATAAGCAAAGAAGTCTCCAGGTAATTCTTTTTTTTTAATATTTATTTATTTATTTATTTATTTATTTATTTATTTATTTATTATATGTAAGTACACTGTAGCTGTCTTCCAACACACCAGAAGAGGGCATCAAATCTCATTACAGATGACTGTGAGCCACTATGTGGTTCCTGGGATTTGAACTCAGGACCTTTGGAAGAGCAGTCAGTGCTCTTAACCACTGAGCCATCTCTCCAGCTCATCTCTAGTTAATTCTAAACCTTGTAGACTGGAGTCAGCTGAATGAATTTGGGCAGTTTCTTCTGTGTGTGTGTGTGTGTGTGTGTGTATGTGTGTGTGTGTGTGTGTGTGTGTGTGTGTTTGTCTGTGTGTGTCTGTGTGAGTGTGTGTGTCTGTGTGTGTCTGTTTTCTGTAACTTAGAGTTCTGTTCAGAAAACCACACAAACTCATGATACAAAAACTCCATCAATGAAATATAAAATGTATTTCTGTACCTGTTTTAAATCTTCATACTTATCAGACCCTATTTCTACCCCATCTATTTAAAAAAAAAAAAACAAATACAGATAAGAGATTGAAGCTAATTCAAGCTAATAGATTGAAGAATATTCATTTTTTATTTTATATTTTTAGTGTACTTCTAAATTTTGAGCTATATAATTACTCTTTCATGTCATAATATGATGCCATTTCTTTACCACAGCTGATTAAATTAAATAATGAAAGCATTTTATGGTTCATAGTGATTTATAAAGAACATCATCACTTTATTTTTTTAACGTGCATTTATAATGTTTAAACTGTATTTATGCTGCTATTATAACAGGAACTTTATTTAATCCTTTATTTTATCCTTTCCAAAAAAAAACCAAAACAAGCAAACACAAAAAACAACCAAACATAAAAAAAACAATAATTGAGTTGTGTCCACCCATAATTGATCAGTTGTAAAAAGCATGATAAAGTGTTGGAATGTCTTGCTTTATTTTATTTTATTTTTTAATTTTTTATTAGATATTTTCTTTATTTACATTTCAAATGATATACCATTTCCTGGTTTCCCCTCCAAAAGCCCCTGTCCCATCCCCTCTCCCTTGCTCACCAACCCACCCACTCCTGCTTCCCTGTCCTGACATTCCCCTATAGTGGGGAATATATTTGGATACTTTACAATGGTTCTCTTATTCCAACTATGAGATTACACATTACATAGTACAAGTATATATAGCACATATATGTTTATATATATATAAGGGACAGAATACACTTCATGCGTGATGTTGTGTGTTACAAAACTATTGTAGAAGTGTCTGGAGGCCACTGCAGAGTTTAAAAGTTTTCCTTACTCTGAGAAATAAGAAAGAAGGTGGAGATGCAAAGAGATTCTCCATAAGAGATAACGAGACAAGTCACAGGAGGAAATGTTAGTGTTAAGTCAAGTTGCTGCAAGTCACAACTTTGAGAGACAAGCTATAGATTTAAGTCCAGGTTCAAAACTTAAAAGGGTCCTGAAGATAGAGGGTTGGAGAGTATGTCCAGGAAAAGGAACAGGAGGACGGGCAGAGAGCTATGGACACAGGCCAGATCAACAATAAGGAGAAATGTAGGGTGAAACTCCCGCAAGAATTCTCCCCTTGTGAGTTCTTCTGAACTCAGGTGGGCAGTGAGAGTACACTGGGGACAATCATCACCACACCACTAAGGTTCCACTTCCTTACCTGGTTTGCAGGGGAGTTACTTCCTTCTTGTAGTATGGTATGTCTGACCAGTTGTAAACAGATGGGGCTCTTCCCTTTTCCCATGGAAAAAAAAATGTAGTCCAATGCATTCACTTAGGCAAAGTGCGGAAAAAGCAAGCAAGCAAACAAACAAACAAAACCTAGCAATTTTACACAATGCAGTGTAACACAGAACAATGCACAGCCTGATCACAGGGGCATCCATTTGCCTTCCTTATAAAACTATATTGACAGCCTAGATGTTCCAAACATCAGAATAGATACAGAAAATGTGATTCATTTACACAATTGAATACTACTCAGCTATTAAGAATGAGGGCATCATGAGTTTTGTAGGCAAATGGATGGAACTAGAAAATATCATCCAGAGTGAGGTAACTCAGATCCAGTGGTATGTACTTACAAATAAGTGGGTATTAGCCAAAAACATTACAGAACTCCCAGTATACAATCCACAATACAAACTCAAGAAGACTAACAAGCTGAAGTGTCCAAGTGAGGATACCTCAATCCCACTTATGAGGACAAAAGCAATCACAGGAGGGAGGGGTAGGTACCTGCATGGGAAAGTCAAGAGGGAGGAGAAGAAGGGAACATGATCGGGTATTGCAGGGTGAGGGGGGCACTGAAGCCTCGAGGGCCAGTAGAAAGAATAGAAACAGGTAACCTCTGAAGGTAGGAGGTGGGGACACTCTAGAGTATAAGGGACTTGGGAAATGAGAGGTGCTCAGGACTCAAAGGGAGGGACCTTAGATGAAATGCCTTACAGTGGGGACAGGGAACATGTAGAGTCCACCTCCAGTAGAAAGACAGGGCTTCAAGTGGAGGAATGGGATTGCCATCCCACAATCAAAAACTCTGACCTAGAATTGTTCCTGTCTGAAAGAACTGCAGGAACAAAAATGGAGAAGTGCCTGAGGAAAGGGAGGTCCAGTGATGGGCCCAAGTTGGGATACAGCTCAGGGGGGAAGCCCCAAGACCTGACACTATTACTGATGCTATGGTGTGCTTACAAACAGGGGCCTATCATGACTGCCCAACAAGCAGCTGAAAGAGTTAGATGCAGATATTTACACTCAACCAATGGACAGAAGTTGGTTATCCCAGCTGGAAGAAGCTGAGGAGGAGGGCAACCCTATAGGAAGACCACCAGTCTCAACTAACCTGTTACCTTGGATCTCTCAGACACTGACCCACCAAACAGGCAGCATACACCAGCTGATATGAGGTCCTCAACACATATATAACAGAGGATTGCTGAGTTTGGACTCAGACAGAGAAGATGCACCTAACCCTTGAAAGACTTGGAGCCCCAGGGAGAGGAGGTCTGGTGGGGAAGGAGTGGGTGAATGGGAGAATTCTCTTGGAGATGTGGAAGGAGGTGTGGATTGTGCAACAGTCTGAGGGTAGACCTAGAGGGGAATAAATTCTGGATTGTAAAAAAAGGTTAAAGAAGAAAGAAAGAAAGAAAGAAAGAAAGAAAGAAAGAAAGAAAGAAAG
>JADRCC010162469.1:0-13193 GCA_019843855.1 Hylomyscus alleni
GCTGCGGAGACCCAAGTGAAGTTTACTTCCAGTGAGGTCAGCAAGCCAAAGGTGTATCTAGAGGTTAGTGCTCCAGTGAATGGGTGAAGGTCAAGCTCTGCCTGGTTCCTGAGGGCCACACTAACCTTCATATCTGCAACAATCCCTGCTGTCATCCTGGAGTCTCAGTCAACATATCCTGACTTCTGTTCTGGTGGCTCTACCCTGGGACCTAATGACACCAGCCCTGTATCTACTAGTTCACCCGGTGCTTCTCTGGGTCCTGAGCGCTTGGACCCATTGTGCCAGCTACCAGCAGATGAAGAGGATGATCTCAGGGCCCCTCAGGATGCCAGAACTCCAGACAGTAAATCTGAACTGGAGACCAGAGACCCATCCGGTGCCTGGGCCTTGAAGTCAACTGTGGAAGAGCAGAAAGAAGGTGAGGGGCAGGTTGAGGAGGAGGAGGAATGTCCCATCTGTGCTGAGCCTTACGGGCCTAGTGAGCACCACCTGACCCTACTAAACTGTGGTCACAGTCTGTGTGTGGGCTGCCTGCACCAGCTGTTAGGCATGACCCCCAGAGCTGACCTGGGTCGTGTGTGCTGTCCACTGTGTCGTCAGAAGACACCCATGCTAGAGTGGGAGATCTGTCAGCTGCAGGAGGAACTGCTTCGAGCTGATGGACCCCAGCGCCCAATGCTCACTGCATCCATCACAGCCCTGCATCCTGGCCCTTGGCCCTGGGGGCCCTTAGAGCACCGCTACCGGCTGCGCTTCCTGGCAGGGCCTGTGGGAGGACAGAGCTGTCTCCCCTTCCTGCCCTGCCCTCCCAGCCTAGGTACCTGGTTGTGGACACTGAGGGAACGTGGCCCCTGTGCCCGCCGCTTGTCACTGCTGAGCCTGCTGGTACTTGAACTGCTAGGGCTGGTGGTTATCTTCATGCCACTCATGTTACTAGGGGTGCTCTTCATGCTGCTAGACCGTTCCACCCACTAAGCAGAGCCCAGGATGTTGGCCAAGCTTTGAAGTCAATGCTTAAGATTGTGGTAATCAGCAAAGACTTGTTATCACTAATACCAAGACTAGGTATGCCTGAGAGCCTGAGCTAGTCAGGGTGTTTACACACCCTTGCAGCCTAGATACTGGCCAAAGCCAAGGACACAAGGACAGCCTCTGAAGGAGCTTGGCCTGGAAGGAAGAGCTGTGAAAAGAGCCCTATGTGCTTGCCATGGACTGGCCTCAGGCAGAAGCTTATGGTCCAGCTGGGGAGGGTGGACACAAATGTGTAGTTCTGTTTATCGTGAGATCTGTCTATTGGAGAAGGCTGCAGAGACTCTCACCTGTTCCAGACAGAAGCTGGTGTGTGTCTCTGAAGGCAACAGCAGCAGCCATAGTAACTACCAGGAGAGGCCTGCACTGCACAAACCAGCCTTCAAAAGCTCCCCACCCAACCTAAGATACTCTCACCAGAGAAGGTAGCCCAGAGTAGCTGGGATCAATATTGCCTTTGTATTGCAAGGGCCAAGGGCCCATCCGGATCCTGAAGCCTCCAAATGCCCAAGGTCCAGCTCTGTTCCTAATTGACTCTGAAATTCGTGTCACTGGACCTGGAACCCTCACTTGGGAGATGCAGACAAATGTCAGCTCACTTCATGGCTCATTGATAACACAATGTAGGGTGTAACATTTCAAACTGAGTGCTGTATAACAAGCATTAGAAAGGTTCTCAATAAACAGTTGTTACTGATGCTACCATTACCTCAGCCAGCCTCATTATTACTCCATCTCTGCCATCCAGGCACTCTCCTCACAACCCTTCAATGGTACCTGTTCCAGTCATAGGCAGACCATTGAAAAGACTGCTGGGTCCTTGATCTTAGCCAACCGTCAGCCTCTACATTTGCTGTCTAAAGGCTTTTTCCATACATCCTTGGCCAGAAGAAAGGTCCATTTTTTTTTTTTTTGAACAGGATCTCTCTGTGCAACCCATGCTGACTTCACAAACCTCCTATCTTAGCTTCCAGCATGCTGGGACTATCAATAAGCTTCACTACCCACAGCTAAAAGTTCTGTCTGCCTAGCTGGGCCACATCCCCATGTACCAGTATGTTCACAGCTAGTCCCAGACCTCCTGAGTAGCACACTCGGTCCAGCTTGGCCTTCAACAAGCAGAGCAAGCCAACTTTGAATGGAGCTGGGTCACCCTCTGGCAGCTCCTGGTTAGACCATGTTTGGACTATAGCCTTGGGAACCTACCCTAGGCCCAGGTGTGGGCATAGCCTACAGGAGTTAGCTTCAATCAGTGAACAAGTGCAAACTTTGGCAAAGAGTTTTAATGGCAAAGTTGGCTGCAGCGACAATGCCACGCAGGGTAGGGCCAGAAGCCACAGTGGGCAAGAAAGGGTCAGCGGGCAACAGGACAAAGCCAGTTCCCTGAAGTAGCGGCAAGCAAGGGCCTGCAGGAAGTAGTGGGCAGGTGGACACTACATGATGGAACAGGCAGATAGTGGGTTCCGCACATGGCAGGTGCATGCAGCCCCACAGTACTGCCGAAAGGTCTGATAGCAGCTGCCTTCAGATTCACCCCCCCACTGACCACCGGATGGGGCAGTCAGGGCTTCAGGTGGCAAGCGGCTCAGGATGGATGTGTTGACAGCCAGTGCAGCCAGGCCATAGTCAGTGAAGAGCACAGTCTCACGGTGGCAGGTGGGACAGGAGATGAACTTATACTTAGGGCAAGACTCGTAAAGAATCTGCAGGCACTGCTCACACACAGAGTGCAGGCAAGACAGCACCCGGGGCCGCCGTTGAGTGACGTTGTATGTGTGCCCACAGGTGGGGCATTCCAGGGGCTCACCTGCTATCACTGGCCCAGATGATGAAGGTGCAGAGGCTGTTGGGCCAGGTCGAATCACATACTGATTTACAATAACCTCATCCACTGGTGCCACCCGAGGGAAGCCCAACTCAGAACTGCCCTTGCGGGGCCGCCTTGGCAAGGGTGGAGTGTGGGATGCTCCTTCCAAGGTAGGCATGTCTCCCCCACATGCCTGGTTGACAATGATCTCTGTGTCTGAGGGCCAAGCACGCTTGGGTGCCAGAGTGGGAGTGGGCCTGGGTGCAGGTGGGAAGCAGGGGGTGGCCGCCGGGAGCTCAGGGAACTTTTCAGGGTGGACAATCTTCATGGCCTCCATTTTGAGGATGACATGGGGGCCTTTCAGGCAGGACATGAGGAGGCCCGGCCATCCACTGCCCACCTCAGGCCCAGGGTCAGCTGGCATCCGGCTCTCTACAGTCAGACTGGACGTTGGCACAGGTGGGGGTGTTGGGTGGGGCCGTGGGGGAAGAGAAGGGGCTGCATCCTGGTCCTGCCAGGCCTGGTGAGGACCACGGTTACTCTGTGGACTGCAAGGGGCAGCCGGTGACAGCTTGGAGGGCAGCCCCTCTCCCAGTGGCCACAGTGGCTTATCTGGTTCAGTCCGAAGAGGAGGAGGAAGAGAAGGGGGAGGGGGAAGCAGGCGGGGACAAGGGGATATGGGAGGCTGTTTTGGGCTGTGGGGCTCACCCAGGGTCTCTGTCTGCTGAAGCTGGCAAGGGGGCGTGGAGGGGCCTCCTCCTGTAGCAGAGGTCAGCAGTCCCTGGGCCGGGACATCTGGGCAGGCAGGGGCTAGGTGGGCCCCATGGCTCCAGGACAGGGCGCCCAGGGAAGGCAGCTAGCCTGATCCCTGCCTGCCGGAGGACCTGGGCTGCAGGCTCCGCGGCAACAGCAATGGAGAGGCCTGCAACAGGCCCGAGCTGCGGGTGAGAGATAGCGTGAGGGCAGCACGGGGCCCACCTCACTCTCGTCCTAACCCTCGCCCCCATTCTGCACAAAGGACAGGGTGCCCGACCTCTGACCCTGACCTCATCCGTGGGATCCAAGTCTCCACGGAACTCTGAACGCAACCCCCTCCCCACTATACTCTCCGAGACCGGACTCACTGTCCAGAGGACTGACTCTATGAAAATGGAAAGGGATGATGTGTCTGGCCCCCGCCCCTCCCCCCGCCCCTCCCACCCCCGCTCACCTGCCCCAGCCTGGCGTTCCTCGGCTGCGCCGCCGCCGCAGCAGAGGTTGTCTCAAAGGCAGGCCTGGATGCGGCGCTCACACCTTGGCTCTCCTGCTCTAGTGGCTCCGATAGATACCGCGGCTCCAGTGGAGACCTCGGGCGATGGCGGGCGCAGGCGGCACCCAGGGGCGCGAGCGCTGGTGCTGGACGCAAGGCTCGGCGTGGTGGCGGCGACAGCGGCGACGGCGGCGGCGGCAGGTGCGTGCGGAGCGTGGCGCGTTCTGCGGCGGAGGCGCGGGGACCGCAGTGCGCGCGGCGCCCGCCCGCGCCCGCAGCGCCACCCCCCGTCTGGGGACCCGCGCGGGGTCCACGGGGCGGGGCCAGTCTCCTAGCCGCCCCTCGATCCACGCCTGGCCTGGCGTCAGCTCCCAGTTGTCGACCTCCCAGCTAGCTACCGGCTGGTCAGAATCCCCGTGCCGCCAACATTCCCTTCCCTCTTGGCTGACCCTCCGAGGGACCAAACCCTCCGCCTAATTTTGTAAGGGAAACCTTCACGTTTTACTCCCTCATTTTGAGCCTCACAATGCCGAGCAGGGGTTCCAGCGCTCCACTTGTGTTTCAGCTACCTTTCGAGCTCTGAAAGGGCAGGGTCCTTTCTCTTCAAACCCCGACACACCCCCTGTGTGAACGCCGAGAGTTTTCACTGATGTATCTATCCACACTGCACAAGGATTCGTCAAAGAGCGAGATGGGACAGCAAAAGGGACAAGGGGTTAAGTGGATACCAGAAGAGTGGACATAGGGAACTGGGGCAGTCACAGGAGGCTCAGAGGGTTCACAGACTGGAGGTGTGGAGAGTTGGAAATACCTGGATAGTTGGTAGTCCGAGTGGAGGGTGGAGGGCCCACTGCGCACACTCACCTCCCTAGGGTGGGGCAGCCCTTTCTTGGATCTCATCAGGTCAGCACGTGCTTCTATGTCTCACAGTTATGTACCAAACTGACCCCACCCAGAAGAGGCCCCATTCCTTTCATCCTCCTCCTCCTACCAGGTCCTCTTCTACCTGGGCTACACCTTTGCCTGGGGGGAGGGGGAGCCCTCCGTGAGGAAAGGACTAAAGACACACTGGTGACCAGGTGTTTACATGTTCAGAATGGCATTCTCTACCCTCTCATGGCCACCATACATGTGACCAACACTGAGTTCTATGCCTGACCCTGGAAAGTCCAGATTTTCTTCAGGCTACAGCCCCTATCTGTACATTTGGAAGTTTGGAACAGTGTTCCTGGAGAGCCAAGGCTGGGCCAGACTTTAGAGTTCTGTGGAACCATTGGCCCACTTCAGGGCTCCTTCTGCAAGACAATGTGAGAGGAGGGGTCAGGTGCTGAGAGAAGCGTTTCGTGGGAACCTGGCATGATGCTGGGTAACTCAGATAGCTGTGGCCAGAGAAAGGAATGAACCCACCCTTCCTGGGAGGACTTGGCTCACTTACCCACTCACTCAGCATGCGCGCGAGGCACCTATCGCCCCACCCTCTGCCAAAGGTCCCGCCCCGTGAAACGAAGCCACGCCCCAGAGAATCAGGTCCCCCCTCCTGCTACCTCCCCCCACCCAGCCCTCCACGCCGTTCTGAGCTGAGCCGTGCGACGCAAGGATCAGTCCAAACTCGGTCCTTAGGAAACCCTGGAGCGCGGAGGCTTCTGGGGAATTAGGCTTCCATTGGGCCCCTCGGCCTGGTTTACGCATGCTCTCGGCTAGGGGCGGAGTCTAAAGGGGCGATGAGCAAGGGTGCTTGTGTAGTGAGCTCTGGTTTTCACCTTTATTAAGCATGTTTTCCCCCGACCCATTTCCTTCTACTTGCTAAGTTGCTAGGACTCTTGTCTCGACCTGACTGACTGGCTCTACGCAGGCTTACTCAGTCACCCTGGCTTGCAGGCCCTGTCCTACTTGATGTCCTTCCTGGTGTTTTCCGGACTGGAGTCTGAGCCCGTCCCACTGGTTTATAGACCCAGGGAAGCCCACTGTTGTCTCAACCCTAGCTCCACCGTCATTCTTCTTGCCCATTATGGGCAAGGAGGTGAAGCTGCAAAAGCAGAAGGGTGCCAAGGCGAAGAATGGGTGCTGGGAACAGAAAACTTGGGGGGGGGGTGTCTTTTATCCCAACTCAGCAACACAAAAAAGGAACTGAAAATGTCACTTGTGTTCGAAGTTCATCTAAGACAAGAAAAGTGAGCCAGGCGATGGTGGCGCACACCTTTAATCCCAGCTGGGAGGCAAGAGACAGGCGGATTTCTGAGTTCGAGGCCAGTCTGGTCTAAAGAGTGAGTTCCAGGACAGCCAGGACTACACAGAGAAACCTTGTCTTGAAAAAACAAAAAACAAAAACAAACAAAATAAGTAAAGTGTATCTGCAAAGTTGTGTCAAACATTATTATTATTATTATTATTATTATTATTATTATTATTATTAAAGTAGAAATCCTCCAAGTAGTTTTAATTGTCTTGTGCACTCAACGTCTCAGTATGTGCTAGGTATGTACAGTTGGTGGCAAGGAGGAACTCAGAACAGTGGCAGAAGAGATGTGAGTAATGGCTAGGTAACCCCAGCACATCTGAAGACCCCAGAATCGGAAGGCCTGCCTCCACTTCCTTTCTGGGGCCATGACCCAAGGAGGTAGGGCATGCTCAGATGAATCGTGATTGAGTCACCCCAGATTGGCAAATACCCCTTGAAGCCCAAACCTTGGCCTCCACCCATCTGGGAATGAGGGGTGACTGGCTGCTGTGCTCTAGTTGTTGAGGCCTCTCAGGATCTTGGGAACCCCATCTTTAAGCTCCGCCCCAAGGCCCCACCCCTCACTAGGAGGGAAAAGGCACTTGCTGGTAGCTCTACTCACAGGCACTGGGACCTGGAGCTAGAGGACTAAGAAGATAGACTGCTGCTGCTTGCCGCAGGTGAGTCCTTGTCTAGATACTGACCTGTGCTTACAGGTTCCTCCTGGGTAGCCCCTGCTCTCCCTTGAATGCTCATCAGTGTCTTCTAGCCTTTTGTCCCCAGTCCCAGCTGCATCCTGGAGCATTTGTTGGACCCTTGGTGGAGGGTGGTAACTGAGTACTTGGGCCTACCTCCAATACACATAGGCCTGTCACACATTCTGGTGTCTTCCACATCTGCACATAGATGCCTTAGGGCTATGGCTCTCCCCGGGGCAGACTCCTCTTAGATGGGTGTCTTCTGAGGCTACAGGCTCTCAAGCAGCCTTTCTCTTCCCTGAGTCCATATGTGTTTCTCTGCTCACCCCTGCAGCCTGGACCATGGACCCCCATGAGATGGTTGTGAAGAATCCATATGCTCACATCAGCATCCCTCGGGCTCACCTGCGGTCTGACCTGGGGCAGCCGTTAGAGGAGAGTCCTTCTTCATCTTCCTCCTCTGAGACTCAGCCTCTGCCTTCAGGAACATGCAGCCCAGAGCCAGTGGGCCTCTTACAAACGACTGAAGCTCCAGGGCCCAAGGGTATCAAGGGCATCAAGGGTATTGCTCCTGAGCAGAGCCAGCAGACCTGGCAGTCACCCTGCAATCCCTATAGCAGCGGGCAACGTCCATCGGGACTGACTTATGCTGGCCTGCCGCCTGTAGGGCGCGGTGATGACATTGCCCACCACTGCTGCTGCTGCCCTTGCTGCTCCTGCTGCCACTGCCCTCGCTTCTGCCGTTGTCACAGCTGCTGTTGTGTTGTCTCTTAGCTGACTATCCAGCCTCCAGGGCTGTGGGGCCCAGGTTTCTGCTCAATGCCAAAGTGGTGCTGGACATCAGAAGCAGCCATTGTCGTGAGCATCAGCCATTCCCTGCACTGGGCAGGGGAACCTGTCCACCAGGAAGGTTCAGCTGAAACCCTCTGGAATAAGGTTCCAGCCACCAGCCATGTTGGCCGCAACAGGGACACCCTTCACGTCCTGCAAGACTTTGGCAATAAAGCAGGATGAGCGTTGTGCCCGTGACTGCTTTTTTTTACCAGGGGCCCATTTGGGAGAGGATCCTAGTCTGATCAACTACTTTCATTCACAACATAAACAAATACAATCTCCCCAACAGGCTCCCAAACTCTGTGGGATCTTCCAGAGACTGGAAAGATCTAGAGACTGCCTCCTGACATCCATCGTTTAGGGACCTTGCTAATCTCATTCTGCCCAGGGGCTTGTAGGTGG
The DNA here is from genome assembly GCA_019843855.1 of Hylomyscus alleni. Lineage (NCBI taxonomy): Eukaryota > Metazoa > Chordata > Mammalia > Rodentia > Muridae > Hylomyscus > Hylomyscus alleni. The sequence continues at coordinate 8,241 of JADRCC010162469.1, forward strand.
TAACATGGCCACTGCCCCGAGTCAGTTCCCTTGTACTCCCTAAGGCTAAAGCTGAGATGTAAACAAGGCTAACCTTGAGTCACAAGGCAGGAGGGTGCCATGCATGCTGCTGCTGGGGGCCCTGAGAAAGTATTCTAGAGGAGGATCAGATTGGAGAACTGTTGGTGGGTGGGGCTGGTGTTAGCAGGTTTCAGGGAGTGGGAACACTGGATACAGGACCCAGAATCCAGCCCTGCCCAGTGTGAGTCATCTCCCAGCCCCAGCCAGGGCATGCTTCTGGTTTCCCACAAAATGTAATTCCTACAATCTGTTGCTTTCATAATTTGAGTGATCCATACTAGACCTTGAAGGTGAGGCAGGGAAGGGTTGAGGGGAATGCTCTCTTCTTGTCTGTCCAAGCAGTGTAAGATGCCTGTTGGGGGCCATGTATGAGATGCCAGGATAGGGAGTGTGCAAGAAAGCCAACCTTGGCAGCCCGTTGTTTCCGGGGCAGGGCAGAGCCACACACCACATGGAGGAGAAGAGCTGGCCTCACAAGACAAACTAGTCCTCTTGAAGTCGACCATCCCCTGATGCAAAGGCAGGTCATACGAGAGGGCAGGCTAGATGTGTAGTGTGTCAAGGTCTCCAGGTATGGGCAGATAGGTCATTGCCCTGAGTCTCCTTTCCAAGCTCTTTGTCCCCTGTTCTAGTAAAGGCCAGTACGGGAACCTGTTTGACCAGTCTTAAAGGCAGACTGTCAAGGGAGTGGGTAAAAGTGAGTAAGGAGGGTTGTTCTGCCCTTTGGCTTTCTTGTAGCAACCCCTTGTGCAGTTCTAGGGGCCCTGACAGCCTATCCCAACACAAGTGGGTCTCCCTAGTTCTTCACTGTCTTCAGTCCTCATCACAGGGGACATCGAGCCCACTTCCCTGCACTGTCTTCCTGGACTATTGCAAAGGCTGTGGGTCTGAGGGGCAGTCAGCAGGGAGGTGCTTTTGATGAAGCAGGGGGTGTGCTTTGGGGATGATGGGTGTGTGAGGTGATTACCACACTTTGTGTTCAAGCGCCACCTCAGGGCCAATGGGCTGGCTACTGCCTGGGACATCAGAGTAGAGCCAGGCTAGGGAGAAAGGAAGATGATGCTGAGAAGTGCCACATTTTATCAAGAATATGCACCCTCCTCTGGAGTTGCTAGTGGGTGGGGGCAGGTTCCATGAGAGGCAATGTGAGCTAAAGAATGGGCTTCACTCAGGCCAAAGCAGGAAGATATTACAGTATGAGGATTGGACGAGAAGGGCGGAGGCTGATCCTCGGAGTTCATAGGTGTTGGGGATAGCTAGGGCAGAGAAAGAAAAAGCCAAGTCTTTAGGAGTTACCAGGTGGAGTGGTCTGGGCAGCACCCGTTTATGCAGAGGGTTGGGTCACCTTATCTCCTGCCCAGTGGGTGGTGCATCAGATCCAGTTGCAGGCGCTTTGTAGCTGAAAGAGGAGCCCACTCTAGCTTGATGCTGCCACCACCTGCCTCCTGCCGTCTTGCCTGTGTAGATAGTAATGCGAGCCCAAGGATGGAGCCATGAGGTGCCCAGGGTCCCCACCCCCTCCTCCTACAATCCTCTAGCTTGGAATAGCTTTCTGGTGAAGCGGATGCAGGTAAGAGAAGCCTGGGGTTCAGGAAGGCTAGGGGTGGGGGTAAGCAAGAGGGGCCACGAGGGGGCTCAACAGAGAGAGGGATAGAGTGCTGTTTCAGCCAATGGCCACAGAAGCAAGAGATATGCCCAGACTTTATGACAGCCCTCCTCCATTCCCTCCAGGTATGTAGGCACTTACTTTCTGGGGAGGCATTCTGGAGGCCAGCATGGGTTAAACTGTCACATAGTTGGGCAGAAATGAATTGTAGCTTGTGCTGTTGCTCTCTTGGTTCCCTCATACTGTCCCTAGGATGCTGCAGCCTGAAGGCCTCCATGCCTTGGAGGAGGGGGCAGCCCTGACAGCCCCACAGAATGACTGCATCATCTGCTATTCTGCCTATGACCTCTCAGTACACTTGCCTCGACGTCTCTACTGTGGCCACACCTTCTGCCAGGCGTGCATGCGGCGGCTGGATACTCCAGCCCACGAACAACACTGGATCCCCTGTCCACAGTGCCGACAAAGTACCCCTATGCCCCGTGGAGGGGTGACCATGCTGGACCTGGACCTGGCTGCTTTTTTGGCAGTCAAAGCTGAACGGGAACAATCAAAAATAGAACCCGGGTCCTCCATCCCTCTCAAAGTCAGCACTACCATCACTCAGCAGCCAGCTGGACTCTACCCCACCTTGGGCCCCCAACCCCACTTCCCTCAGCCTGGACACTGCTGCTGGGGTTGGGGAAGACTGTGCTGGTATCCCCCTGGGAACCCCGAAGTCTAAATTCTAGCCATCCCTACCCCCCACAAAGGAAACTCTGCTTAGTAGCTTGCCTACCTTGGATCATACACAGTGCAAACAGAACAGCCTGCTAGCTAATGACCCTACACGACCAAACATAGTGGTGTCACCTTGACCAGGAACATTTTGAGCCATAGCCTAAGGTCAGAGTAAATGGCCATGGTGCCATAAGACTCCACAGTTGGCCAGGCAGTGGTGGCGCACGCCTTTAATCCCAGCACTTGGGAGGCAGAGGCAGGTGGATTTCTGAGTTCAAGGCCAGCCTGGTCTACAGACTGAGTTCCAGGACAGCCACAGCTACACAGAGAAACTCTGTCTCAGAAAAAAAAAAAAAAAAAGACTCCACAGTAGGCTGGTGACCTCCCATTCTACTGGCCTAGATTCCCATACCCCAAAGTAGCCTGACTCTGGCTAGCCAACATCCTGCTGTCTATGCCTCCTGTAAACCCAGGACTCAGCTTAAAGAATAGCTCCCAAGAGTCTGTGGGGGTGAGTGTACAGGCCTGGACAGAGCCAGGTATGGTTGTATACGAGTGGCTGGCTGGCATCAGAGCAGGTCTTCCTCTCTATAAACATCCAGAGATATGAATCAGGAGGGAGGGCAAGTTACCTCCTCTATTCCTGGAGTTTCATGTGTTACTTCTATCCAACAATGGTCACTGAGCTCCTACCATGAGTCAGGCTCTGTTCTCAGAGGGTCTGCAGCACAATGCTACCTCTTTGACAGGTAGCAAAGAGGGATGTAATAGAGGGCTAGCTCTGACAAGGGGTCTTGACTGAGGTCTCACTGCTCATTATCCTATCTCAAGACTCTCAGCTTCCATCTACCACTGGTGACTCCAACACAGACCCTTCAGTAGGTGATAGAGGCTACAGATGACTGACAACCCCAAGGCCAAAGCTGTAAGCTTCCATCCTACTAGGAAGACTGTATTCAGGATCCCCTGGCAGGAGCCTCCTGGGCAGTGGGTGGCAAGAGAATTTGCTGAATAGACATTAAGAAGACTCCTTCCCCGGGCAAAGTCCCTCAAGCAGCTAGGTTGGACAGTGAACAGAGAAGGCTGCTGAAACTTGCAGGGCTGCTGGGGAAATAGCCTGCAGGGGAGGGCCCAGTCCTCATCCCAAGGGCTGGAAGGAGCCTGATCCACAAGAAGAGACACGTGCCGACAGGACAGTGCTCAACTGGGAAAAGATACTCAGATAAGGGTCAGGCAATGAGCTCTGCCCACCTCCTTCCATGCAGATAGAGACTCCAAGTCCTGGACCCACTGCTGGGCTCCACAGAAAGCCCTTCTAGATCTGGCCCCGCCCTTAAACTCAGATTTGAATCTGCTGACCTCACAGGCTCCGTTCATTCCCAGGCCACCTGAGGAAATCCATCTTCCACACCCACCTGGGGCAAAGGGCTTTCCTCTTGTCTCTGTCAGGTGCTGGGATGACTACGATAAGGTTTGCAGAGTTTGCAACACAGAAGGAAGGAGAAGGGCAACTTTTGTGGGGTTTCTAGGCAGCCCCAGCCAGAATGACAGCACCCTGCCTGGTGGTGAAGAATGTCCATTAAATGTATCCAATGCCTGCTGGTGGCTGTGGTGTCTAGCTCTCTTTTGCTCCTGGCCAGATGTTGCCCATCTCTGGAAGAAGTTCCACTCCAAGAGAGTTGGGCTGGGGGCTCAGGACTCCTAGCTCTAGGATGACAAGGGTCTGAGTAAGGCCTTGGGCTAGGCAGGGTCTCCCCTTGGGGGCCCCAGCTCCTGGGTAAACATTAATGGGGCTCCACACACGGCAGGTCATGTGCGCACCCAACAGATCTTTGACCTGCAGCTGTTCCCTCTGTGTCTCCTCCCCGCTGGTGCCCCCTCATCACACATGCAGGTAGGAGCTCCTAGAACCAGACCAAGTTCTAGGACACTGAGCCCAGAGCTTAGTGAGCATCAGGTCCAGGGTTTGGGCATCATTCTGAAACCGCAGGACCTTAATTAAGGCAAGTGAGAAGAGCCTAGAGGCAGGCTGGAGGGAGGGAATACAAAGGACCCCTGGGCCCAAGCACTGTGGAAGGGGCCAGAGTAGACTAAGATTCAGAGTTAAGACCCAGAAGCCCATGAGGCCAGAGCAGCCAGGAGGGCCCTGACATGGGCAGGGGGCTCCCAAGCTCTGCTCCTAAATCTGGGGGGTGGGGCTCTTATCGAGCAAAGGCGTCACTTGTTTGATATCAAATACCAAAGTCTAATCTGGGACCATCTGCAGTGTCCTTACTGACACTTGATAGGTGAAATCCCAGGGTTCTCTAGCTAGTGGCTACTTCTTGCCAGTGCCCCAGAACCCTGTACCCTCAGTCAGCTGTCAAACTTTCTTTCAGCAAAGACCAGTGAGGAAGCTGGGGAGCCAGTGTCCCATTTCTTCTGCCCCCTGAAACAAGACTGGGTTTGTCTGATAACCATCTGAGGTCATCGTATCCATCTGTCTGTGGTCAGAGGAAAGGGAGAGCCTCCAAGACCTGCAAGAAGGTGTGTGTGTGTGTGTGTGTGTGTGTGTGTGTGTGTGTGTG
>JADRCC010162470.1:0-13237 GCA_019843855.1 Hylomyscus alleni
ACCAAGAAGCAAGTTGGGAGGAAAGGGTTTATTCAGCTTACTTCCACATGGCTGTTGATCACCAGAGGAAGTCAGGACTGGAACTCAAGCAAGTCAGGAAGCAGGAGCTGATGCAGAGGCCATGGAGAGATGTTCCTTACTGGCTTGCTTCTCCTGGCTGGCTCAGCCTGCTCTCTTATAGAACCCAAGACTTCCAGCCCAGGGATGGCACCACTCATAAGGGGCCCTACCCCCTTGATCACTAATTGAGAAAATGCCCCACAGTTAGATCTCATGGAGGCACTTCCCCAACTGAAGCTCCCTTCTCTGTGATAACTCCAGCCTGGGTCAAGTTGACACACAGAACCAGCCAGTACACTGTTCTTAGAGAGTCACAAGATATTTGTAGATGAAGAATAAGAAATAATTCTTACAAATATGAAATTACTACAAAGAATTAGTCCACAAAGAAGACCTATAAGAATAGGGATAAAAGATATGTTAGCCAACATGCTGGGAGATTCCCACGACCTATAGTGAAACATGAAAAAGTAAAAGAGAAGAGAGAAGTGACACTGAGGCTACAGCTAGCAAACCCAATGAAGGTTTTGCACAAAGAGGACAGTAGTAATGAGAGAATGAAATAATAACTTTTTTTGCCCGCACACCCTGCATTCTATCCTAACGAGATCTGAAAATGTCAGCACTGAACAAAAGAAGCCCATACAGCTTGCTAAGCCTTAGCAAAACCACAAACAAACAAACAAACAAACAAAAACAAACAAACAAAAAACCTCTCCTCCCAAAAATACCCAACTTACCCTCGTCCCATACAAATTCAAGGCTAGAGTGTGCTTTTTTTTAAAAAAGAATTATTTATTTTATTTATATAAGTGCATGGTTGCTGTCTTCGGGCACAACAGAAGAGAGTATCGGATTCCATTAAGATGGTTGTGAGCCACCATGTGGTTGCTGAGAATTGAACTCAGGATCTCTGGAAGAGCAGTCAGTGCTCCTAACCTCTGAGCCATCTCTCTAGCCCCAAGATTGCTTTTCAAATGAGTCTCTATGCCATGTCTTGATTCCAGATTCACTGTCTCATCCTAAGGTTGAACTGCTGTCCTTGTGACCCAGGTGAAGGCTAGACTCAAATTCCAGACTGCAGGGTAAAACAAGGAATACACTTTCTAGAAAACTCCCCCAGAAACTCAGAATCATTTTTTTCTTTTTTTATTGGATATTTTCTTTATTTACATTTCAAATGTTATCCCCTTTCCCAATTTCTCCTTGGAATCCGCTATCCCATGTCCCTTTCCCCTGCTTCTATGAGGGTGTTGCTCCTCTCACCTCCCTACCCTGAAATTAATCTACACTGGGCCATCGAGCCTTCATAGGACCAAGGGCCTCTCCTCCCATTGGTGTCCAACAAGGCTATCCTCTGCTACATTTGTGTCTGGAGCCATGGGTCTCTCCATGTGTACTCTTTGGTTGATGATTTAATTCCCTGGAAGCTCTGGGGTCTGTTGCCTCTGCCTGTCTCTGCCACTCAAGTGTTGGAATTAAAGGCCTGTGCCACCACCGTCTGCCTCAAAATGTTCTATTTTTATACTAATATTATTTTACTATTGTAGCCAAATCCAGTTCTAATTGGTATACAAAATATTAAATTAGCTACTTATTGTGAATAAAAAGATAGCAATATTTGTAATAACATAATGAACCCAAAGGACCAAAATGTTAGCAAAATTATCACCAACTAGACTAAATCTATCAAATACATCTTTATCTATCTATTTATCTATCTATCATCTATTTATCTACCTACCTATGAATCTATCTATCTATCCATCTATTTATCTATCCACAAATTTTGGATACAGGATTGTACTTACATTGTCTTAACTAGCCAGGAACTCACCATGTAAGCAAAGCTGACACGAAATTTGCAGATACCCACCTGCCTATGCTTCTTAAGTGCTGGGATTAAAGACATGTACCATTCAAGCCCTCCATTCCTAAAGAAGTTATATCCAGTATATAAGCTCTTGGAAAGGAAAACTTACTCTTTTCAGTAGAATCTCACTAGGTATAGAAATCACTCTTAAGGACAGACCCCATGCAGCAGTAGAGGGCCAACACAAAATGAACTCAGTGACATTTTTGTAGGTTCCTTGTCCCATAATGCTTTGCCGGAGTATTCATTTTATTTTATTATTTAACCTTATAGGTCTTTTGCATATATATTGTGGTTTCCTTTGCTGTGTTTTTAATGGGATTTCTGTGAGTGCAGATGTGTGTGTCTCCTGCACCTACATGCGTTTCTTGTGATTTTTCTTCGACTTGATTGTGATTTTTCTTTGGCTTGATTGTTTTGTAGTATTTAAGTTTTTTTGTTTTTATTTTACCTTATTGTATTTTTAAAAATTATTTTTAGATGCCTGCTTGTATTCTAATGAGAGAAAGAGAAAGAACAGGTGTGAATTTGGGTGGATGGGGAATTGGGTAGAATATATTTTCTGAAAATATATATTTCAATAAAAAAGAAAAAAAAGAAAAAAAGAAACTCACACACCCAGATCTCACTTCAAAAATACAAACAATATGAAGTCAATATTAAGAGCCTCAAACTGTTGGCCCTATTAAAATATTTGGCAATGAGAATTATCTAAGTAAGCCTCAGTATGCTGAATTTAAAGGAGCAATCATAAACTTCATCAAACCTTTTAAGGAATTAGAAGAAAACGCAAAGAAATAATTCAGTGAACTTAAAGAGAATAAACACTTGAATAGTACACAAGGTAGAAATGATGAAAAAAAAAATCCAAGATTTAAAAACAAAATTCAATAGGGAGAAAAAAGATTGAAGAGAATTCAAACTGAAATGAAAATATATTTGAAAACCTCACTAACCAAACTAAAAAACTCAATAGAAAGCTATATATGTAGGGGGAAATCAAGCACACGACAGAATATCAAGACACAAAGATAAAGCAGATAATCTAGGTGTGTAATTCTTATCCTTTATCAATTTATTGAGAAATTCTAGGAGAAATCACCCAACATAACATAGTTAAAAATTATTTTAGGAAATGACCCAACTATACTACATCTCCACATTTGCCTAAAAGAATTGACATCCACACATACTTACTTCTAGTCTGCTTAAATAGAGGAAAATAATGAATAGTACTGTAAAGCTAGCCAGCTATTTAATATTCAATATTCAATACTAAGACATATTGAAGTCATAGGTCATGAAATAGAACCTATAACAGCCACTTTACTAAAAGAAGAGAATTTTTAACTACATTCTAAATAGTTATCCTTGTTATCATGGATCAGAATAGGTCTCATTTCTTACAAGTAAACTTCACTTCTGACAGATGGAGAGGATTACAGAAAGCCACAAGCAGTTGGAATAAAAATACTGCTCTGACACAATTTCTGTATTTAAGGCTCAGAGATCCTAGTGGAAGAGGGACAAAAAGATTTAAGACCCAGAGAAACAGGAAGTTTGCTGCAAGAGATTTTTATTTTTGACAATGTGACCCATAGGGCATTCCACTGAAACTAACCAGTCTTATAAATGCTACTGTTTGTGGTGCTCCAAGTATATTTATGCATAAAACCTGAATTACTAAAAATAGTTTTAAGAGTATAATTTAATATAAATATTCATGAAAATTTCAAATGTGGAAATAAACTTAATAAAAGGTGAATTTGGTGAAATATGAGAAATTCTTTGATTTACATATTAAGAAGCTAATAGAAGAAATCTACTTTTAATCAATAAAAGTAGGCATAAAGTCTTAAATATTAACAAATATTTAAATAATTAGAAATAATACAACCATCAAAGTTTAACTTTATTAGAAAAAGTATTTAATATCAGCACAAAGAAAAAGCAGATACTTAAGTGTCCATTTTGGTCTAAAAATATACTCTTTTTAATGCTGTGCTTTTAACAAGTGTTTGCTATTCTGTAAATTTCATACCGAAGTATTTTTCTTAGTAAAGATGATGTCTGTTAAACAGAAAGACTTTTCGTGAGACCATGAACTCTCCATGAAATGGAATGTCCAAATATGTCTCTGTTATGGGGTTATCAGAACTTGTCTCTGTTGGTTTGCTATGGACCAGTCCTTCATTTTGTGTTATTCTGTACTTTGAATCTGGGAAGAGAGTACCTCAGTTGAACCGAGCAAGCCAGTAAGCATGCTATGTCTTGGCCTCCTCATTAGTTCATGAGTAAAAGTTCCTGCTTTAAGGTTCTACCCCAACTTCTCTCGATGATGGACTGTGATATGTAAATATAAGTTGAAATAAACACTTCCTCTCCAAACTGCTTTTGTTCAGTTTTTATCAAACCAACAGGAAACAATGATGACAAGCACTAATCAGCCCCCTTGGCCTCTATTCCTTAGACTACAGAAGTAGCTAAACTAAATGACCTCTTTGTAAGAGGGAAAATATTTTACAGTCTTTTTGTTTGCAAAAGCATTTTTTGTTTCTGTTCTTCTAACTCAAGTTAATTGTCTTTAGTACAGTTAAATTCAACCAATGTTTTAAGTGCCACTTCTGCCTGGTTTTGTGCCCACGACACAGATCTCTGATAAATTTGCCTTCTTAAGAAAAATGACTATTTTCCCTGATATTCTCTATCTGGATGATATTTATTTTATCTTCTGTTGTTTAACATTAACTTATTTTTGCGTCCCAATCACTGCATGCCGTCTCAGTCCCTGCTCTTCAAGAGCTCCCTCGTGACCCTTCCTCTTCTGCTCTGAGAGGGTGGGGCCCCTTGGTTATCCCCCTACCCTGGCACATCATGCCTTCCAGAAAAGGCGCATCCTTTCTCACTGAGGCCAGACAAGGCAGACCTAATGAGAAACAAACAACACAGCCAGGCTTCAGCTTCAGGGAGAGCCTATGTTCCAATTGTTGGCAAACCCACATGGAGATTGAGCTGCATGTCTGCTACTTGCATGCCTGGGGCCTCATTCCAGCCCATCTATGTTGGACCATGAAAGGCAGTCTGTTTTCTGGTTGAGCAGGGCTTACTCCAGAGAGCCAGTAGAAAATTCTACAAGGGACAGAACATGCCCCCAGACTTTAGACGCCTGACACCACACAAGCGTTCAACCCCATTATCCTGTGGCTATCAATCAGGTAGACAATGCCCCAAGCTCCTGGTATTCTGGCTGGAATCCACCCCTACAGTCACCTGACTATAGCCAGGTATGCCCTGCCCCAGAGTTGCCTGGCAAGGGCAAGGTAGCCCAGCCCACTATAAAAGGGCCTGCTTGGCCTCTCCTCTCTCTCCTAAGCTATTGTTCTCTTTCTTGTCTCTTACTCTTACCTCTTGCCCTCCTTCTTCCCCTCCCTCTCTCTTCTCTCCACGTGGCCATGGCTGTCCTCTACTTTTCTACCTTCTTTCTCTCTTTTCTACAACAAAGCTCTAAAACCATAGACTGTCTCTGCTCATAAGGATCCTCCATGTTAGAGCAATGAAGCAGGTTTCTCTCTAACAAGCTAAGCATCTAACCATCTGCCAGGAGGCCCCCCTATGCTCCAGCTACAGCCTCCAACCAAACCAAGCAGCCTGCTGAGCTAACTGCCTGAGCTAGCCAGACTCTCTCCTCCCCACGATAAACTACCAGAGCTACCCTTCTCCCTTCAGCCCCCAGGCCAGAGTCCGCCCGAGGGTCTGTTCTCAACTCTTCCATGACATACAACTGTCTGGGATGTCCGAGAGTGAGAACCTGGCTTCTATGTGGCCCAGGGACCCCAAAACTGGCTCTTCTGTGGTATCCAGCTGTCTGTGTTGTCCGAGAGTCGGAGTCGAGACTGCATCTTCCTCACTCCCCGGAGTGGGGTTCTATGGCCTGTGAGGCTCATACCCATCTGGGATGGTTACATAGGGTCCCTGAAGAGTCTCCTGGAGTTCTGGCAGGATGCAGGTCTCTTCCACCTCTTTATTTCCCCATGCCTGGGCCCAACACATCTGTGTTCTTTTGTTCATAGCTCAGTCTCTGAGAGCTCCTAGAGGTCCAGGTTAGTTGAAATTCCTGTGGGCTTCCCATTCCCTTCAGGGCCTTCAATCCTTCCCCCAACTCTTCTTTTAGAGCCTCCAACCTCTGTCCAGTGTTTGGCTCTGGGCATCTGAATCTGTTTCAGTCAGCTCCAGGGTGGAGCCTCTCAGAAGACAGTTATTCTAAAGTCCTGTCTGCACGCATCATAAAGTATCATTAATAATGTCAGGGACTGTTGCTTGCTCATAGGATGAGTATCCTTTGTTGTTAAAAATAATAATAATAATAAAAATCCCAGCCATTCAATTTTACTAATGAAGACTCTGGATGCTGAGATGAAACCCTGATAGCTCTAAGAGACAGAGAAAGCAGCCATCTAACCTTCCTACTACACTGAAATAGCTTTTTTTCCTAGAAGGAAAAAGCTTTTTCTTCTTCTCCATGCTATCTTAAATACCTCCCAACTCAGTGTTTACTCCCTGTCAGTTGGTTACTCGTGCAACCTCTTGAACTAGTGTTGACTTTATTTAGCTCATGAATTAAAGGTTTTGCTAGGGCTGAGCCATACTACAACAAGGCGTTGGTAGTTCAGAAGTTGGGGGTTCACAATGTTATTAAATAAAAGACCCCATCTTTAACATCAATAAACTATACACTATTTGGTAAGAATTACATTCATAATGCCCAGTCCATCTGCATTTGGCAGCCTTGGAGAAAGTAGTCTATTATCTATCCTATCTTGTTTTTGTTTTGTTTTGTTTTGTTTCGAGACAGGGTTTCTCTGTGTAGTCCTGGCTGTCCTAGAACTCACTCTGTAGACCAGGCTGGCCTCGAACTCAGAAATTCACCTGCCTCTGCCTCCTAAGTGCTGAGATTAAAGGCATGCACCACCACTGCCTGGCTTGTTTTTGGATTATTTCTAAGGAAAGAAAATGTTTCTAAGAACTTGTGTACAATCCCTTTTCAAATGACTTTGCTTCCCAAAATTACTTCTCCTATTGGATTAGCATCATGAATGTGAGATCCAACATCTCTAATCCATTCCTCTATTGGTGTTGAAATTGACTTTAAAGGTTTGAATTGAAAGAGTGATTATTCTTTGCATTCTGAATTAGAATTTTCAAAAACAAAACATTCAATCAGTATTTTTCTCACTTCTGAATCTGATACTCTATTTACAGCTGAAGTCAATCTTTGCAAACAATCAATGAAGGCTTCATTTGGCCTTTGTATAATTTTAATAAGTGACTCACACCTATTTCCTGCTTCTTCAGCCTTATCCTAGACATTTGAAGATGCTAAATGACATAGTGCCAAGCCATGATCATCAAATTCAAGCTGCCTTTGTAGTTCAGCATACTGAACTTCACCTAGCAACCAATGATGGGAAATATAAATGTCTCTAGTATTATTTTATTGTTCTATGGCCTTAGCTTACTCTTTCCACAATGTTTGACATTATAACTGAGGACCAACTTCCAATATTGCTGTTGCCAATCTTTCTAGTCTTAGGGGATAATATTGTTTTCTGTTGCTCATGAATTTAATTATGTAGGATGAAGGCATACCATTGAAAATGACAGCTTCCTTAAATTTTCTCAAATTTAATATGTCTATAAGATTCCTTTCAATTTCATTATAAGCTTGGGAGAACTTATTTTCTTCCAGTAGATCTTCTACAATAACTAGATAAACTAAAGTTGGTTTTCTAACAACCTTGGGCCTCCCCCTTTCGGTTTCATTCTATAGTAGCATGGTAGTTTCCTGTATAAATTCCTTTACCTGTGTCTGAGTATATTTTAGCTCTTTCTAAAATTTGTTTAAATTTCTCTGTATCTGAGTCTTTTCCTTAGGTCTTTCTAAGGCTTGCTTAAATTACTCTGTGTCTGAGTATTTCTAACTTTCATTCTATGACTTGTCGATCTAATTTTTCTTTGAGCAGATACAGAAAGCTATTATGACTATAAGAATAAAATGTAAAATGCCAAATGATAACAATAATAATTGCTATTGAACCAATTGCATCTAAGTAATTTAGTTCTTCTTTTTCTGCTTCTATTTTCAAGCCATCTAGAGTAGCACTATAGAGGGTCCCAAAGCCTTCTATTCCAGTACTTCCCATCCTTAACTCTCTCCATGAGGACTTCCCAAGTGACTTACCCAATCTGATGGCTTCTCAGTTTGTGTGCAGCTGTAGTGATGTTGCTGTCTTCCTATCCACTGATGTCCTAGAAGGACAAAGCCCTTTCTTTTTCTGCAGGATGTCTTAAATGCCTTCTAACTCAACAGTCCTCCTTTAGGCTTATTTATATTCACTCCCTGTCATCTGGTTGTTTGCTCAGCTTCTTGACCTGGGGTTAACATTTAGCTCTTGGATTACAGGTATGTGCTAGAGCTGAGGCACACCACAAGTACCCCTTTATAATGAACAGAAAGCTCTTGGGTTAAATGTGTATTCTAGGGCTTAGCCACACCACAATGAGGTTTTTCCAGTTCACATTCTTGAGGTTCACTATGTGATCAATGGTCCTGCAACAATTCTCTCCCCATCCCCCACATAAAATGTTCACACATTTCATTTTGCCCCATGTGTATTTTCAGCAGTTGCTTGGAGTGGCTCACAAAGTTTTGGTAAAACTTTCTAATTTCCATATGTTAGAATATAGCAATGAGAAAAATACTTTATTAGAAGTAGCAAATAAAACTGAAATTAGCAATCATGAATACTGGTTGTTTCAAGAAAATATGAACTAAATCAACATGACAAATATCTTGGTTACAATTGAAAGACAGTAAAATAATATGCACCAAAGCATTCAGAATAAACTGAGCTCACACTATAGATATCTGGAAAATTGTAATTTAGAACATAAAATTTCATTCATTGTATTTTAGGTGTAGAGTCACTTTATAATTGTTCAGTTTGGCTCTAAGGAGTTAAATTGCATTTGTATTAAAAGTTAGAGGTTCTTAGTTTATCTAAAAGTAAATTGCAAATTATTTTTATAAGTGATATTAATTGCTTTGTTCTATATTGGAATACACTTTTAATTTTGTTTTGTTCTTTAAGGAAAAGCATTTTTAAAGCATATATATATATATATATATATAAATGTGCATATGATGTATTTATATACGTGCTCTATGAGTGTTTAATAATAAGTCTTGGAGATAAACATGCTAATATAAAAAACATGTGATTTCTATGTTGGTAAACCAATGAGTTTACTGGGGTTACTTACTGAAACATTTTTGACTGTAATATAGTTGTATCTATCATGATCCTTGCTGTGTTGCTCCACAGAAGTCTCTTTCATAATTGCTTGCATTATTAAATATTTCTTTATGTAGCTTAGAGCATAGGCCTTGTGAATATTCTGACTGTCGAAGCTTTTCCAGCCTTACATCTTCCTTAAGCTTCATTGGCTCCTTCTTATATTTTGTTACCTTTCTGAGTATTAAGAGCCATGGAAATGTTTTGACTTCAGAAGTAAGTGTACAATATAAGTTTTTCTCTCTGGTCTATTTACTCTGTTCATTCTTCCACTATTATACCTCTCTCATGATATTATAATTGTAGATATTCAAATCTGTCTACTCCATTTAAGCAAAATATATAGATACAGAAATTATGGATGACAGTCTCTGTAACAGTACAGGCCATGCATAAAATACTTAAAAGAATATGGGAAGAAATGACTTACTAAAATAAACGGTTCAATAAATCCCCTGCTAATCTATGATTTAAAGTGTAGTATATCTTCCTGATAGATTATAAAGAAGATATTTGGTAATATTAATATTCTTCATATTGTAAGCTGCTCATTGGCCTCACTTCAAGTGTACATAGAGTTTCTTTATCTGGATCCTTGGAATTTATATACGAAATTATATCTCAACTTTAAGAATATGGTTCTAGAATCTATTGCCTAGGTTATGTATTATAAGACTATATCTATCTTCTAACAAAACAAAAAGAGAAGCTAGAAAAGGGGTTAGTAATATTTTTGAAGTAAGTATGAATATTCAGCATTTAGTTTATGTTTTAGAATGTCTTTTTCCTGATTTACATATTTCTATTGTAATATGTCATACAGTTCTCCTATTTAACTACTGATGTTTAAATGACTAGAGAGATTATTTGATAAAGTAAATAAATATTTCTAAGGATTGGATAGAAAATATTGGAAAAATAAGGACTTAAGCAGTCAACAGTTTTCAAATTATGATTAAGATTTCTGATCTAGTATTTCATTCTGATGTCTTAATGTTAATCTGCATTAACTTTCTTAATTATTTTCATACATAATAGTTTTAATTTACTGATACTTATATACTAAGTTTCCTATATACTTAGGATAATTTTTTTATTAGTGTAGCTTAATTTATGATATTTTCAAATTCCAAGCATCGTGCATCAGATTTTTATTTGGGATTAATTAAAGTATTTTATGAATGACCCTAAATTTGCAAAAGACTGATGATTTCTAGTAGCCATTATATTACCTATCTGTAAGCATTGTAGATTTCTTTTAATAATGAACAATTTATAAACTCTCCATTGTATGAAGAAGTAAATACAGTATAATATAATAACAGAATGTACTAAATGAACATTTGTCTAAGAGACAAAGGGACATATCTAATTTCTAATGAAGACTAATATCTATAGATTGTGATGAGACAGGACCTGTAACACAGGTCCCACATTTTAATTTAATACTGTATTTTCGATTTATAGAATCACACTTTGAAGAAATTTCAAATTCAGAAAAGAAACTTGCAATTTCTTCCTGCAACAATTGTACTTCTAGGTTGTAGAAAATATTATTCAGCTTTGATAAGCCATTACCAAATATCATCACATTTATGTTAGTGGAGTAGAACTGACCTGAGTAAATACATAATCCAACTATTTCTTCCATAATGCTTTATTTTTATTTGTCTTTGGATTTTATTGAGGTGAAGTGAAACCTAAGCAATACTTAAAGAGTTATTAAAGGAGATGTGAAGACTACTGAAGTACTACAATTATATTGGTATGTGCAATCTGCAAAGTGTTTTTGCCTTTGACTTTTATTAATCATATATTTAAAGATTTCTTAATTATTTTTGTGACTCTGGAGCCTTTTGTATAACATATGAAGTAGAATTGGTGTGAGAATGTGGATCCTTTAAATATACAGACCATATTCCAGATTCTGATTTTTTATGATCTCTAGTTGACTCTTGCTGATGCTGAGCCTCAGGTTAACTTTACGTCTGGTAGTTTTAATATGCTTGTCTCATAGGGAGCGGTACAGTGGTATTGCTAGGAGGTGTGACCTTGTTGGAGAAAATATGTGACCTTATAGGTGGGCTTTGAGACCCTCCTCCTAACTACCTGGAAGACAGTCCTTTCCTTCATACCTTCAAATCAAGCTGTAGAACTCTCAGTTCCTCCTCCAGTACCATGTCTACTCTCATGCTTATTGTCTTGATGATAATGGACTGAACTTCTGAAACTATAAGCCAGCAGGAATTAAATGGTGTCCTTATAAAAGTTGCTACTTAAAATCCAGGGTATCAAAAAGGGCAGACAACATGGATCTTTAGACAGTAATTTCAGTAGGAATTTATATTGGAGGTAACAAACATTCAGAACTTAATGAGAAGGACAAAAGGAGCAAATGTGACAAAGGCCTTCCCTTTCCAAATACTCCTTATTGTTTATCCATAATGTATTAGTTAGGGTTTCTATTGCTATGAAAAGAAACAATGACCAAGGCAACTTCTATGAAGGCACACTTTTATACCATGAATTTTAGGCAGTGCTGTCTTTCTCTGTTCTCTCTATAATGCAATTACACTTTATGTTTTACATTATTCTTTTGACATCCACTATGTGGTTATGTGGTTACCTGTACTTTATATGATTAACTTTGAACTCACATATTTTTTTCTTAAAAAATAAAATAAAACCCAGAACTTTTAAGTTACTTTTAAGCTGAATCTGCCAACCCTCTTTTTAATCTTCAAGTAGTGCTTACATTCGGATATAAATGGTGAATGGTATAGCTTTAAATAATACACTAAACAGAATCTTTGAAAATAATTATGTGTCTTCAACAGACCTGTAAAATCACTTTAGCAGTTTCAGTTTAGAAAATGTTGGGAGGTGAAAGAAGATGTAGATTGCTATCAAAGTCCAAGACAGGATGCTACTTTGGCAGAATCAAATGGTACAGCATTTGATTGTGACTCACAATAGCCTTTGGACTCACAATATCCTCTCTCATAATATCACTCTTTTTATTGTTACAGAACAAGCATTGCTTCATGCTTAAAGACAACAGGAAGCATAGTTGATGTACCTGTAAATCAAAGAAATGCAAAAACCCCAGTAAAATTTAGGCAAGTGACATTGAAAATGTCAGATGCATTAACATTGCCTAAATTGTGCTGTGGTCTCTGACTTGGAGAGAGTTTGTACAGAATGAGTGTCCAGTCAATCCTATTGCTACGACTGACTGACAACCATATAAATTTAGTGAAAGAAAGAAATTGTGAAAGAAAATGACTGGTAAGGTACTGAGAGAATGTTTTAGAAAATTATATGTGATATAATTAGTTGAGAATGGACAGAACATAAGTTGAGATGGCTGGAGTGGGTTGGATAGGCACAAATCATAAACAGAGGTGAAACTTGGGCCAGAAGAAGGAATTTAGACAAAAGATTTGAACCTTCATAGATCTCTGTCACATACTATTAGGGATATTGATCAAAAGGAGGCTTACATATGCAGAACCAGTTATCATATGGCAGCTCTTATTCAGGAAACTTATTTGACCAAAGGAATTTCAAGTATTTGTCTTGAGCCAAAGGATGAAATTATTGTTCTGCCCTAGAATTCAATCATAACTAATTTCACTTGCCTCCTGTATGGGGAATATGAATCTAAGAAAGTATTCTCAAACTTTAGGATGACATGACCTCAGAAAATTAGTAATGCTAGAAACAGATCCAATGGACTAAAATAGTGAAGCTCAATAATCTTAATTTTAGGTTCCTTTTAGAAAACTCAGTATAGGCCAGGCAGTGGTGGTGCATGCCTTTAATCCCAGCATTTGAGAGTCAGAGGTAGGTGGATTTCTGAGTTTGAGGCCAACCTGGTCGACAGAGTGAATTTCAGGACGGCCAGGGCTACATAGAGAAACCTTGTCTCAAAAAACCAAAAAAAAAAAAA
>JADRCC010162471.1:0-17329 GCA_019843855.1 Hylomyscus alleni
AGAGAGAGAGAGAGAGAGAGAGAGAGAGAGAGACAGAGAGAGAGACAGAGAGACAGAGAGACAGAGAGACAGAGAGACAGAGAGACAGAGGAGAGACAGAGGCTCAGTTTCCTCTAGGGACAAGCTCCCTGATATAATCTCCAGTCCCAAGTAGTCAGCCCTAGACATATTATATACAAGAAACACTAATGGACTCAGCAATTTATAGTCATATATACATACGTATATATAAGTAAATGATGATGATGATGATGATGATGATGATGATGATGATGATAATAATAATAATAATAATGAGGTCATCAGTTTGAGAGGGAGAGAGGGACACAGGAGGAATTAGAGATAGGAAAGGGAGAGGTAGAAAGGTATAAAATAGTACTTATATACAAAATTCTCAAAAAAATTTACAAAATTTATAGACAAAGAAATTTATATTTCTGTAATGTGTTAGGTCCTCTGTATATCTTTATATATGAAACTTAAAATAATCAGTACAAAACAATGCCTGGAACATACTTACAAACATTAACAATTAATACTATAAATAATGGTAGTTGTGAAAATTTAATCTTCAGATTAGAGGACTCAGAATTCTTTAGACAGTTGGGAAGGAAATAACAATTCAAAACTATTATTTGATGTTTTAGTTGTATTGATATTGGTACTGATGGTAGAGAAAAAATGATAGGTAAAAATTTCTGGGACCTTAGAACAAAAAGTCAGCAAGACTTATTGTCACTTTCCTGGGAAAACAGCCAATTTCACATTGGAATGTCTTGAATGAAGAATAATATTATTAATAAAACTCTCAAGATGCTATCATTTAACCCTATAAACAAAATGATGAGAAGCACAAAGCTGCACATCAGTACTGTTTTTTTCTTGAGGAAAAACATCTGTGTATAACTGAATTGCCAGCTAAACTAGCCTTTTGTCTCATGGCATGCCATTTTTAAATGAGAAGAGAAACATTCTGTGACTAATTGGATATTTTTTCCAAAAAGAAAGAAATAAATTTTTTAATGTAAATGATAGTATTTATTGCCAATAAAGAAACTTGAATTTCAAGTGAAAACCAGAATTCTGGCAAACATCAATCTGCCACTGTGAGCTTTGACAGCTTCTCAATACTTAAAGATCCCCTTATTAAATTATTGATATTAGCAAATATAATTTAAAAATATTTATAATGAACTGTGTCAACAGCTGGTAACTCTGCATTATTCAAGGAAATAATGATTTCCATAGAACAGTGCATGCAGCTCCAAAATAAAATTGTACTAGTGCCAACCAACAAGAAAGCTATTCCAGTGGGCTTCTTTTTCAGGTTAGAATTTTGTATGGTGTGTTTTGATTTTATTTACCCTCTCTTCTAATTCTTCCTAGATCCATCTCCCATTCTTCCTTACCCAATTTTGTATGCTCTCTCTTTTAAAAAGCCCATTAAGTCCAATTTAGGCTGCCAATATAGTCTTATATGTGTGGGCTTCCACTGAATGGTGGTCAGCTACCTGGGGCTATCCTCCTAAAGAAATTGACTCCCTCTATGGCAGCTGTCAATTATGTATTGAAGTATAAAACTAATTTGTTTAAATTTGCATATAACAACTAATTTTCAAAAATTATTAATTTATTAGGAAAGACTGCACAACTGCACCAATAAGCTATAGAATTATTAGTCCTTTCCCAACTATACTTCTATTTCAGGCTATTTCCCCCATTTCTTTTGTCAAATACAAGAATTATGTTATCTTTAGCTAATAAATTTATAAAACGATAAAAGCAAATAGTCCTTTTCCAAAGAAAAATTAGTTGCTTTTCATGGAAATATTTTACTGTGTGTAGCTATACATTTTAATTATTTTTAGATGAATTATCAATATTATAAAATGCTGTAATTTTTAAATTTCTAAGTAAATACTGATATATAAATAGCCTATGTTAGAGCTCTAAGGCCCTGTGCAATATTTGTGAATATAAATAATCTCCTCCAAGACCAAAAACCTTTGACACTCATTGCTGTATGGACCTTACAAAGGTTCATTACTCATTGCTCTTACAAAGCAAAGGCTGTCATCCCTTGAAAGCAATACTATCTCTCCAGCTTGGGTGAAGCCCACTCTATCACGCTGTATGACTTTGATTAGTGAGCCAAGGCTTCCATCTAGAAAGCTACAGTTTAAGGATATTTCTCTGCTTGCCTCTGGGTGGATGAAAAGTGAGTTCATGAGAGCAAGACTCCTCATATTGAGAAATAGACTGAGGATTAAAGAATCATTATTTTGAGAATTGAATCCTGGAGGTTAAGGGCTCTGACCATTATTCACAGGGCACTAAAGTGCTCCCTGTTAGCTTGAAGGGCTCTGAAAGTTTCCTCCTTAATTTGAGCTAAATTTGGGCTTAAGACCAGTCATCTTCAGAGAAGGGAGGGGTTGGGTCTGTGTTATTCAGTGGTTATGGCCTTCTTCGGTTGGTTCCGTAGCACTAGAAGTTCACTGTAGCATCAGTGAGCTTCCGGGAGCCAGGATGGACATGTTTCTGCCTGTCATTGACTGAAAACCAAGAGACCTCCTGTTGGGTCACTTCTAAATTAGCTTCTGAATCAAATGCTATTTTGTGGGGATTTTCTAGGTGCCCAAGACTGTATTAGGTGTCTCTGTAAAATCATTTCGGAACACCATTATTGCCCATAGGTCCCTAGCTGGAGAAATTCAAAAATGCATGTAAGTTATTTGGTCACGTTGTCAAATTGGCTTCTAAATATTTGTGTTACTACCCATAAACTGGACTACTCTGCCTGAGTCAGAGAAGCCTCCTTTTGCAGTGGGCAGCACTTAACGCAGAAATTAAAAGCTTGGTCAAAGTGATAAAGAACAAAGAGTGAAGAAGAGACTAAGTGCTAAGCCCTAAATGGGATATTTGTTTTAGCTACCTTGTCCTCTGCCATGGCTCAGGAAATGAAATGGAAGAGGTGGGTATAAAGAATGAAAGAACGAGAGGATAAGGGTGTAAGAATGCTGTCCTCAAGACATGCCATGGCTATCACCTTCAGTGAATTTGCACAGCTGTGCTTATTTGCGCTAGATTAAACCACCAAGCCCCAGTTCTGGCATAGACAGGAGACATGTGCTTCAGGCCCCATGCTTTAATGATCACCCATTGCCAACTGATTGCTGCTGGAGGAGGGAGGAGCATTACTTAAGTGTTCTTAATGGTAATTCTCCTGTGCTCCAGTGGGTGGCCCCATGTCCACGCATATACAGACAGTGCTAATTGGACTTATCAAAATCAATAACACAAGCAACAAATAAACAAACCTTAAAAGAAATTAAAAAAGAGGAGGGGGTATAGAGAACTGCCTCAGTGGTTTAGAGCACTTGCTGCTCTTGTACAGGACCTGCGCTCAGGTCTTAGCACCCATGTTGGGTGACTCAGAACTACCTGCACCTCCAGCTTTAGGGGTATGTGATATCGCTGGCTTCTGTGAACATGGTCACTCAGGTGCATATGCCCACCCAAAGAAATGCACATACACAAAATTTAAAATAAAATCAATCTTTACACAAAAGATATGAAGCTAGCAGGGGGCATGTGGGAGAGAAGTGTGGGAAGAGAGAGGTAGGGTGCATATGACATTCCACCGCATATTTGCATGAAATTGTCAAGAATTTAAAAAAATAATATGTAAAATAAAATAAAAATAAAAGTGGTTTAGACTTCAGATTTCTATCTTCCTCAGCAGGAGCTGTCAAGTGCCTTCAATGGTTCAGCTCATGGGACTTTTAGAAAATGATACTATTTATGTCAAGAAGAAAGGAATGAAGAAGCAAAGGAAGATATATATCACTAAAGGCCTGTGTTTTGTGATGAGCAAAATAAACCAAACTGTGAAAAAAAATGGAACAAAGTGAATTGTGCAGTATGATTTCCCTGATGAGATAATAATAATAATAATAATAATAATAATAATAATAATAATAATAACAATCAACATCCTAATGCATTTGATCTTTGCAATTAGTGTAATCACACATAGGCAACTTCCTTAAATATATGACTGATATGCCACATTTAAAATGATTATTCAAGCTAACTCAGAATGGCAATACACTGAATGTACTGTGTTTCTTAGAAAGACTTGATGTTCTAGGGAACACCTTAGGAGACAATAGTTTCTTCACTCCCTGACTTTTGTACTAGTCCTACATCTGCAAAAGAAACAGAGTGTCTTCCCATCAGAGCTTGATTTAGGACACCCATTTGGGAGTGTCTTGATTCAGTTGTTTACTGTGCACCACCAGTCATTTTAGAACCTGCTTGTTTGATTTCAGAACTCTAAGATGGACACATGTGACCCTTACAGGAAAAATCACCAGTCATCTACCCTTGTTACAAGTCCTCTCCTTTAAGTAGTCAAATGCCAACTACCACAAAAAAAGGGTCATTTGCTCTCATGGTGTAGGCTCCCATCTTAAAACTGCAGGAGTCTAGAACTTTCAAATACTTTTCTGGATATATTTTTTCTTTTCTCTCCAAATTTAGATCACAAGCCAAATGGTCATCACTCAATGAACTACATGCTTCTTATCAAAGGGTACATGCTGGCCACTGGCAAAGCAAATCCCACACCTGAACTGTTAAATTTCTGAGAGTATTCTTAAATCTGGAACAGCTTGGAAGAAACAAATTTCAATTACATTGAGGAGAAGGAATAAACGAAACTACACTGTACTGAGGTTAAACTCGGAAAACGATTTATAATGTTCACAGTACAACAGAATAGAAAATTATGTGCATTTAAACAATGGGTACCTATTTTAAAATTTCAGAGATTGAAAGTCAGCCTCTGTATTCTGTATACAGCCAGAGGTGTGAACAGGTGTGGATGATTTCCAAGTGTAGGCTACCTGTTTGTATTCTAAGAGGGCAAAGAAAGAGGATGGATCTGGTTGGCTGAAGAAGTAGGGAGGAATTCAGAGGAGCTGGGAAAGGGGAAGCTATAACCAAAACATATTGTATAAAAATTATTTTCAATTAAGAAAAAAGAATAGATAGGAGTTGATGATTTACTGTTACAGCACTCTCCAACAGCCTTTGTTAGGCCCCCAGCTTAAGGGGCTATAGTGGGGTTGGTGGTTGGGATTGTATTTTTGACTTCTGCTTTCTGTCTTCCTATTGTTCCTAGATTGAACAATGGCTCCCCATCTGCTAAAAGATCTCCATATCCCAGTCTGCAGAAGTTGTGTTACCTCACAGGGCAAAAGAGACTCTGCAGATAACACTAACTGAGAGATTCTGAGTCAGAGGGATGACTGTGGATGACTTCCCAAGAGTCTGAGAGAGGAGGCAAGAGAGTCAGCAAAGAACGAGTAGGGTCCTAGTGGGGCCATTCTCTACCCAAAGAAGGCAGTAGTCCTCGAGAAGATCAAAGAACAAGAACCTTCTAGGAGTGCAATCAAGCTCAGTCACTTCAGTTTCATAACTTCTGAAACTGTAAGGTAGTAAGTTTGTGCTATCTGGGGTGTTGGTAGATTTATGGCAACTTGCTACAGAAGTGATTAGGAAGCTTGTATACTGTGATTCTAGGTCTTGAGTAGAGGATTTTTTTAAAACTCCTTTTTAAGACTAAGACTCTATCAGGTTGTTGACAAAGCTGCAGTCTCCATCTAACTGGTCTAAAGCTTAAAGCCAAGCCAGACTTAACATTAAGCACATAGAATAGCTATGAACTGATGGACAGCACACAGGGATAAAATATGGAGCTTGCTATCTTTTTCATGAAGCCTGGCTTGCCTCTACCTCTGAAAACCAAGTGCTACTACAACCTACATCTTACCGAGACTCTCCACTGAGAAAGTGGTGATGCTGCACCATATACAATACCATGCAGAACTCACCTGGCTCTTCTGTCTTAACAGCATTTAAGATCCTGTTTGTGCAGGGTCCCTCTCTAGTCTGTGGTTAATATTCCTCAAGGATCCAACTTTATTTCAAATATAGGTCCTATCAACTTGAGTCACCCAGAATCTATTTTCTAGGTCAAACTGGCTGAAGCATCAAGGATTGGCTTATGACCAACTTTTCTAGTCAATCAAAGGTGGTCTCAGGACCCAGAGAACAGCAAGAGAAGCTGTCTTGCTCACTCTTTTGTCACAGTAAGGAATGGATTTAAGGCCCATTAAGATTGTAGCTGACATCCCACTGTCAATCCAAAAACAAAGCTGGAACAAGTAGATTGTGGAAAGAGTGGGCACAGCCACCGGCTCAGTCCATCCCAGCAGACAGCTCCATTGCTAACTCTCCAGAAATGTCCATCAGTGTGGCTCCTCTCTGCCTCCTCTCCCCAAACTGGGTTTTGTGTTTCTTGTTTGCTAAAAGCATTGACAGGATAAATGTGAAAAGAAAATTTGTATGGCCTATGATTTTTACACTCAATGCAGAAGCTAAGGTAAATGTAGACTTCTAGCCTTCAGAATATTAAAGTCAGCCCTATTTTATCAAATCCTTCTTTGTTACTTTCCTTTTACATATAAAGAAAACAAACACAGAGAGGCTAAGAACTTGCCTAATATCACAGTTGGTAAATGGTGATGCCCCAGGCTGCTAGAATCTATTCCTTGTACTTTATCATCTCAAGTTATTTACCTTCATAACACTCAGAAAAATAGATATTTTATTAGAACCTTAAACTTACATTATGCCTACTGTCTAGACACTCTCTTAATAAGTCATGAAATAGATTCAGATGTAAAATCCTGAAACTTACAAAGCTTTAGTTCTTTTCATGACACTCTTGGTCAGATTACTTTCTTAGGGCCTCATTTTCTTTACCAATAAAATAAAACTACCCTATAAAATGCCTCTTGAAGGGGGCAGTACAGTAGTAAAGGCACTAGGCGGGGACAGCTGTATGTCCTCAGACAAGTCACCCACCTCTCTGTGTCTCTGTCTGCATCTGAAAGTATGTCTACGAGACATGCTGTGCTCGTGAAAGAGTGGCAATCATTTATTCAAGCAGCAAATGAAAGCCTGTAGCTTCACTGGGCTAAATGGGTAAGCAGCAAGATTTTACTACCACTTTTAGTGTCCAATTTCAACGTTATTCAGCTTGCTTTTCCTATGAGTAAAACCTAAGATTGAAGAAATAAAACAAAATCTCAAAATTCCAGCAGTTCCTGATACCAGTAAGTGGCCATTATCAAAGCATCAGTGCACACCACTAATCACCTAGATGGGGGAGTTGAGCTCTGGGAACCGCATGGCCTTTTTGATGATTGTCCTGATTGCTTGTGGAAAGGAAGCTGTCTGTCAGAGGTCATGTGGCACGGTCACACATTCTCCATTCAGCTACCGAGATTTACACGGGAAGGGATTGCTATCCTATGTATTCTCCATCTTGGAGCTTCTTCAGGTCAAACTTACCAAAGGGCCAAGTAATCTACTGCTTAGCAATGGAGAAAGCCAGGGGAAGGTGAAACCAAAGGACATCAAGGACTCAACTATAGGCAAATTAATCCGACCAATTTCTCTGTGCTTCTCCAATGTCTCTCTGGCCCAAGATCTACATACAGCTGGGACTCCTTTACCTTATTGAACAAGACCACATGTTTTGGAGGATTATCACTGGGAATGACACTTGAAGGTGGTCTGAAATGAAAGCAAAAGCCTGTAAGAGTCTGGAACACTGTTCTTGGGTAGCTATTGTGTCTAATGTGTGTTACTGGATCACAAAGAACATCCACTGGTGCTGTGAGGTTGGCTGAGGGCTCACAACATCAGCACGGCTCAGCTCTCCACATGGTTTTGGGATATACATACTTGTTTTTGTCTGTTCTGACTTCCCTAGCCTAGAAATAGGGCAAGACTTTCAGCTCCTTGCCAGTTATCACACTTCTTGCTGCAATCCTTATAGCCACATGCTAGCTAGCATTTCCTGCATGTCTAGTAATGTATTAAGTCCTACACCTGAATTAGCATTCAGTCCTCATAAACATCACCTAAGAACAGAAAGGACAGATGTGGCAGTGACCAAATTTCTCCATCATCATGGCCCTTACAGCTTAATCCTCCTTTTACACTTTGTTTAAGTAGAGAACATTTCAATTTTTTGAACAGAAGTGAGTTCTTGTAAATAGTAGGTCTGCTAAGGCATCCAACGGAGTGAGAGCTAAGCATGGAATGTGGAGGGTTTTGACTATTTAAAACAGACTAAAGACTCCACAAGTGAGTCACACTAGCCTGGCTACCTTAGAGCCTAGCTTTCAGGACAGACTGTGCACAGTCATGTGGCTGCTGTACCTACCTATCTGCTAAATCTGTCTCTAAATTTCCCTTCCTCTGTTTTATAGTGCATCTAAGTGTGCTTGTGTACATGCATGAGTTTGTGTGTGGAGGTACATGTGTATGTACAGGAGTGTGTGCATATGTGTAATCATGTTGGTGGAGGCCAGAAGTCAACCCTGAGTATTGTTTACCTTGTTTCTTGAGACAGGGTCTTTCACTGGCCTGTAGCTAATCACGTAGGCTAGGATGTCTAGACAGGTAGCACTGGAGATCAATCTATCTCTGCCTCACCAGGGATGAGACTATAAGCACACATCACCACACTAACATTTTCCCAAGGGTTCTAGGGATCAAGTTCAGGTCTTTGGCCTCCTATATGGCTTTCTACCTTGGTCAGAGCCTCATACATATGGGTAGAAACAAGCATGCAAACCCCCACCCTTCTTTCCCCACCACCTGGATACTTTTTTAGTGTTAGAAGCAGCAATACTACACAAGCCACCAGTGAAACTGCACTCCAACGTTCTAGCCACATTCTGCTCTATGGCTCCCTGGGGTCTCATCCATCATAAGGAGATAATTAGCCTGTTGTTTTTGAGATCAGTCATTCAGCCTCATAATCACTTTTTCAAAATGTACAGGCAATTGCATGACTGATGGTGATATGACAGAGAAAAGAGCACAGAAGGGACAAAGAGTGCTCGCTGATCTGATTGGGGCGAGGGGAAGTGAATGAGAATGCCTGTCCCCCACCCAAGAGGCTCAGGTATTTGAATGTTTGGTCCTTAGTTGGTGGAACTGTCTTGGGAAGGACTAAATGTAGGCTTGTTGGAGAAGGTGTGCCACTGGGAGTGGGCTTTGAGGTCTCAAAAGCACAGGT
The DNA here is from genome assembly GCA_019843855.1 of Hylomyscus alleni. Classification (NCBI taxonomy): domain Eukaryota; kingdom Metazoa; phylum Chordata; class Mammalia; order Rodentia; family Muridae; genus Hylomyscus; species Hylomyscus alleni. The sequence continues at coordinate 9,164 of JADRCC010162471.1, forward strand.
CAGACCCAGTCTAGCTCTCTCTGTCTCCATGCAGATGGCTACGGCCCCAGTGCCATGCCTGCCTTCCTGCTACCATACTACCGCCATGGTGGTGGTGGACTCACCTTGTGAAACTAAGCCAGCCCCCAGTTAAATGCTCCCTTTTATAAGCTGTCTGATCACAGTGTCTCATCACAGAAATGGAATAGTGACTAAGACACGGAGAAACACCTGAAATGAAGATGAAGCTAAGACAGAACTATGAGTGGGCAATGTGAGTCTATCATCTTTACTCAGGTTTAAATACCTGATATAACAGGTACAATATAAGCAGGAAGCAGGAGCTCACTGAGCTTGGTGGCTCATGGGGAGGAAAAAGCCAAGAACGGTGACATATAAAGTATCTAGGACAGTGCCAGGAACAAAGGACTCACTCAGTGTATGTAAGAGTTTCTTCTCCAGTTTTAAACACAGATTACCAAAATAGAGGGCCCACACTGTTTACCTGAGCCCCAGAGGACCTGGTTTGTACCGGTGGCTCTAAGGCACCGAAAGGGAGCGATATAGTGAGTTCTGACCCTGTCTCTTTCTCAGAGCTGTGCTTCTCTGCTTCTCTTTCGCCACCCCCTTTCCCTTTTATGAACTGTGGTGATTGCTCTGGTTCCAATAGTCCCTATTTCCTGACTGAAGCTTAGCTGGCCAACAGCTTCAATCCTATCTGTAACCAGCATCCTCCTTCACATTCAACATCATATTTGTATATTCCATATTTGTACACGGCCTGTTGGCATCACCTGAAGCATCGTACTGTCTGCTACAGTCCTTATCCAAGTTATACCACCCAGAGCATTTCTGGTTCTAATGTCTCCCTATAGCAAGGATGAGTGAAATCCTTGACTGAAAGATTATTTTTCCTAAACGTATTTTACAGGTGCCTCAAACAGTGCCCGAAATATGGGAGGTAATCACCAAATATTTGAAATTAAACACTGTGCCAGATATGCTTTGCATATGCTAAATAATCTAATCCTTATAATGACCCAATGGGGTAATTTACTCTCTTTTCGGCTTACAGGCAAGAAAACTGAGACTCAGCCATCATGCATTTAACCTTACAGATGTGAAGCAAAGCAAGAATGTAAGACTAGGTAGCTTAACTCTAGAGCCCTGTAAATCAGGACCATTTCACTACTATTGAGCAAACTAATGATATATAAGAAACATACAGCTGGAGAGATGGCTCAGTGGCTAAGAGCACTGGCTGCTCTTACAGACAACTTGGGTTCAATTTCCAGCGCCCACACGGCAGCTCACAGCTGTCTGTAACTCTAGTTCCAGAGAATCCAACACCCTCACCCAGTGGGTAAAACACTAATACATATGAAATAAAAATAAATTTAAAAATGAAACTTTCACAGTTGTGGGATGTAAAACCATGCCAGGAAGTTTGGTAAGTTAGAGCAGGTCGAGACCCAGAGACTCAGTGGGCACATAGCTGAGGCTTAGGCGACTCCCAGCTCCCTGCCAGATTCTTGACTTGGAACATGTTCCATGCTTCTCACACAAAAGAAATGTGTCCTGTGGTCATGTAGGCTCATGCTAATGAGGTACCTAGAGGCCCAGGGCTTAGCCAATAAGTTTCTCTTCCCAGACATTCCTCCCTATAAAAGGTATTTAACCTCAGGCCTACCCTGAGAAGTGGGGTATGGTTTTATGCATCCATTTTCTGCCATGACAATAAACTGTTTAGAAGCATGTTCTGTCTCTTTTCAGCAAGATCTGCCATGGGGAGCCATGGAGAAGGCTTTCACCTACAGAGCTGAAGCCTAATTTCCCTGTAGAAGGCCTTCCTGCACTCCCAGCTATAACCGCCCGCAAGCCTGCCTCCACCAATATAAGGACAATCATCTCCACTGGGACAATTGGGAGCTCTGGTGCCTTGGGGCCTCCTGAGGCATGGGGTAAGTGCAAACTCCCCAGGTTCTGCCTCCCCAAGTAGCTGTGCCCTGTGGTGGGGCAGATGCAGGCCTACAACCCTATACACAATCACTGCTTACAAGGGACATGTTATATGTAAACAATATATATAGGAATAACAATGTCTTAGATCAATGCAACCGCTATGTTTAGGTTAAGTTATTTGTCTTTAGTTTAATTATAAAATAGAAATCAGTGTCTTTGCTTATGTGAGAAGCAATAGTATTTACCGAGGGGCTTAAGACAAGGCACAGGGTAATATGTGTATCACATATACACCAAACCCTTCATCTATGCAATTCCAGGGCCTTATACAGCAAATGAGAACACTGTGCTGGTGAACTGGGTTTTATTAGCAATCTTTTGAGGCACAGTGTTTACATTCCCACAGCATCCCATTTGGTTCCCCATAGACTCCAGCCCACCCTAACTTGTCATGCCTGGATTCAGCTTGAACTTTCCTGTCTTTTGGCATTTTTGTGCAGTGTTGTCAACACAGTGCTTGTCTTTCCTATTTTATCTACTTGTTTACATTCTTACAACACTTTTCCAACTCCTCCTCAGACCATAAATTGTATTTTTGTTTGAACGTTATTATCACAATACAACCTTATCACTGTAAGAGTAATTTTTCCAGACCTAATTTCACTTTTATATTCAAGGCTCCACTTTCCATGTTTGTGAGCCTTAAAGTGAATAATTTGCAATTACAGGTTAAAAATTTTAGGTCAATGGAATGAATATAGAAAAAAAAAATCCTCACATTAAGACCGGGTAAGGAAAGGTGAATAACCCCATACAAGAAGGGAAGTAATTTAAACTCCAGTGAGACATTAGATGACATGCTGAGGCAGGAGGGAGAGGAGCAAGGTTAGAAGACAGACTTTACAGAGGAGGGATCACTCTTTCCATGTTGTCTGTGTCTCTGTTTCTGTCTGTCTATCTCTGTCTCTGTCTCTGTGTCTCTGTCTCTGTGTCTCTGTCTCTGTGTCTCCGTCTCCGTCTCCGTCTCCGTCTCCCTCCCTCCCTCTCCCTCTCCCTCTCCCTCTCCCTCTCCCTCTCCCTCTCCCTCTCCCTCTCCCTCTCCCTCTCTCTCTCTCCTGTGTGTGTGTCCATCTGTCTTAAGGAACAGCTATTTGGAGAGAATTTAGAAATTTTAGAAAGGAAGCCTAATGATATGGCCTGAGCCATCATTAAATGAATTTTCTAAAATTTCTAAATTCTACATCCACAGAGCCACCCCCATTGGTGTGGCGATTTCACTTGGTATTCATTTGTACCAGAGCCCAGTACTTATTCTGGTTGTAAAGAACACGTTCTCTGCCCAGGAGTTTTCATAAATAAGCTGTAGCGTTCAACTGAAGAGAATTTTGGTTTAGAGCTGTTATACCATTCAGTGACAAGGCCAATGCTTCCTCAAGTAGCAGCTTTGGGACTTGATGGATTTGTAGTCATCTCTAGGGACTCCTCTGGTCTGGGTTTTATCAGAGGAGTGGCAGAGGAAAGCAAGCGTGTCCCGGGGATAAGAATGCCAGCTCAGCTCTGTGAGAGGGAGGCAGTGTTTGTGCAAACAGCACAGATTGAGAACAGAAGGCATCGCACCTCCTTTAGACAGACTCACTCCTACATCTAGTTCTTAACACTGTTCTCCACTGCTGTATTACAGTGGGTCAGCACAAGGGCTCTCATGTCAGCAGGGGGCCCGTCTCCTTTGCTTGCATTGCTTGAGAGACTAAATATCCTTTGGGGCATTTCTTTTTATAGAGAAGATGGGGAAAATCATCTCCCATGGAGAAGGCATAGGTACATCACATTTCATCTGTAAAATCTGATAGCTGATTTTCATTTTCTTAACTTTAGAATTCAAGAGAAACAGCTGCTTGATCTCTTCTGGAGAAATAACTCAGTTGCTACAGCTACACATTTATATTTAAAGAAATTCTGTTTTAACGGCAGCTTGCAGTCCAGTCTTAGCAAGCAAGGGTTCTCTTACGAATGTGCTAGACAGAGACATAAAAATATGACCTGGTATGATGGACTATTGCTACGTCATTTCATTATCATAAAGCTCTTTGATAATACTGTAATGGTTTTCATTGACACCATGGCTTGTAGTTAATTTAAGCAAATCTCTTTAACACAGAGCCACTTAGCAGCATTCAAATGCGTTTCAGAACAGTGTTGTTCTCTCTTTCCTGAGACCATCTGATCCATACAAACTGCTCATAAAAGCAAATTTCAGGGAGGGGTTACCACCACCTTACCTGACAGTTTCCAGTCCAAATCTTTGGCATCATTGGCTTTTAAGTGCTAAAATTCTGCATGCTATTGAGCTCTGACTTTCATTGCAAATGATAACTCACAGCAGTTATTAATCTGCTCAGATATAGGAAACAGCATGGCACTATAGGAAGAGAAGATATTTAGATAGCTTCATTTGATTCAGTTATCTCAGTTAATCAGTGGCCAGGAAAATTTCTGGATCCAAGAGGGAAAGGAGAATCTTTGAACTGGTATCTCTTGATTCTTTTGAGTCCTCTCTCCCTCAAATGAATCATGAAGAAAGCTAACATCATTAGTAACATTAGTAACTAGTGTATGTGGAGGTGTTTGGTAAATTCACTATAATCACCTAAATTATTTGTATTTTGTCAAGATAAATCACATAAACAATGACATAGACAAGTTATCACTAATTTATAGGATTTTGACCATTTTTACAATTGGTTGTGGTAAAGGAATTTTAATTCAGCAACATGGCTATTCTGGCAAGTGATTGCATCTAAAGACCTTCTAGGTCTATGTAATCTGGCTGGAAGCAGCCATGTTTGAAATTGAAGGGCAGGCAAAGTAATGAATCAGAGAAAAAAAATTGACAAAATGAGTCATAGATAGTATATGCCCAACTCTCACGAGAACAACACAGGAAAGAGAGGGCAGTTCAGTGAGTGCAGTTCAGTTGAGTTCAGGCAATGCAGTGGAATGCAGTTGAGTTGGGAGTCAGTACAGTGACTGCAGTGCAGTGGAGTTGAGCTCATTCATGAGTTTGTATAGAGACAGTTGAACCCAGAGAATAAGAAAGAGCCAGAAGATTAGAACAAATTGCTTGAGTTAGTTTGAGGCCAAGAAGAGCAATTCAGTGAGAAGCCTGGAGAAGCCAGGTTGAATCAGTAAGCTTGGAGAGCAGTTCGAGCCAGAACCTCTGAGTTGAACCAGCTAGCCACAGATCAGAAAGAACTAGGAAAGGATGAGCTTGCTTATTTAGCAGTTAGCCTCTAAGATGACAATTACATCAGAAAGAAAAATGAAAGCTACTTTTAGATCTGGTGCCCAATGTGATTGGAGAAGGAGAAAGCCCACCAATGATGCAGGTAGCAGAGGACATTTGATAGAAATGTTGCAGGGAACAAGAGATATCTGGCAGAAAGCCACCAAGAAGAAATTCATCTGGGATAGTCTTCACAGGAAGCATCAATTCTTCGAGTTCAGCTGGATGCCCAGAGAGACTTGGGAGACTCTCAAGTGTCAGGAGCCCCAAGCCCAGAACAAGGAATGACACAGGAACCTCTGAGACAGTGAATCACAGTAAGCAACCCCAAAAGACAAATTTAATTATATAGAAAGACTTTTGTGCATTAGAAATTGGGAAACTCCATGTCAGATCTCCATTCAAATCTATTAAGACCAAGAGGAGGAGGTGAGGGGAGAGAAACATTACTTGACAAAACCACTGCAGTACTTACTGCAATTGCGACCACCAGGGTAAATCCCTCCCTACTTTCAATTGCAAATTTTATACGTGTCCTCTCAAAAAAGGTTGAAAAAATAGCTCTACAAAAAGAAAAATTAGCTATGATATTACAAATGCTTGAGAGACAAAAGATAGAGGAGTAAAGAGAACAGGAAGTGCTTAATTGTGAAGCTATGCTACCTAATGAAATTAAAGATCACGATAGACATCTCACTGAACCTATGGCGCCACCTCTTAAGTCAATTAAACTGATCAACCATTTTCTTTATTTCTTGAATCTTAAAACATTCAGGACATAAAACTTGGATGTCTTATAATTCCACAGATGAGAGAGAGGCAGCTTGGTGGAAGACACACAGTCTCAAGTGACAGGCCTGTCAGATGTATGCATTTTATTCAAAAAGACAGAACATGACCTATCTGTTGTAATACTGAGGAACAGTTGTGTAGGAAGTAATCCCTGATGTTTGAGCTCCTCCCATAGAATGAGATTTTTCAGAGGTAGATGATGAATGATTCCGTCTGATTGACTAGATTCACTTAATATGAATGACATGGTCATTTTGTGGGAATCCTATCCATAAGACACTGTCAAAAAAAGCATCCACTTCCAGAATCAATTCGTAGCAGGTTATATAGGAGATATGTGGGCCAGTACAAGCTACGAGCAGTACTTATTTGGTGGCAACCACAGAGAGTCTCTAGTCACTTTTTTGGGGTGGGGACTCTACAATTCAGTTGGCTTGAGTTTATCAAAGCCAAAATATTTGCATGGTTATGTGATAGGACTGACCAGGATTGCCAGAGTCACATTACTATATACTCTCTCAGAGAATTCAAAGCTTTCACTGAAAAATTGGAATAGTCTATTCCCCTCAGAGACATTTTAACAAAGATGGAAGACTAATATAAGGGCAATAAGACGTATGAACCCCCAAAGTGGTGTTTCCAGACACACCTATCACATGTTGACAGTCTATTTCTGTAGTAGATGATATGAAAGTATGTTCTAAGATAGATAGGAATAGGGAATAAGATAAAAAGTAATGATATTAAATCTGGGACATTTTTTCTTCTTTAGACAAATGATAAATTTGCCAAATCTGTAGCAAGGAGCAGACTGGTTTCATATGATATTCAGACAACCTGCCTCTTGGAAGTTAACTCATTTAGAGATAGTCAAGCAAGTCAGAGTTCTTCTTCCAACATGAGTCAAAATGGTTGAAGTTACCCACTGTGTAAAGAAGAGAAGAGGGAATTGGGACAATACTTGACATCCTTAAAAAATGGGTCAAAGACTGTTGGCTGCTGCAATCTCAATTCCATAGTAAAGAAAAAAGAGACCTGTTCTTTGTCTTACAAGTCCCATTTTACTATTGTTTAATTTATTTGGTTGCAGTAGTTTTCCTTTCTTGAGTAACTGTAATCTTTTTGAAAGAAAGATCGAAATCTCTGCGAGAATGTCTAAGTAGACAGACAATAAGAGCAGATACCAAACAGCTGATCTTTTCTCAGGAAAATTCCAAAAGTGAATTCCTCTAATCACAGGAAGGCAGAGGAAAACAAAACAAAACAAAGCAAAACAAACAAAAAAACCCGATTACACTGACTACCAACTATGATGACAAAATGCCTATGTGCTGACTTCAGAGTTTAGACAACCCCATGTGTCTTACAGTGTGTTGGAGAAAAACAGTTACCTTGATTAAATCTGAGAGCACAGAGTTGTGAGCAGTGATTGAAAGGTAGTAGTGCACTTACTCGGATACGGCTCCTCTTCCTCTGTTGGTTGCTCCTTCTCAGGCTTGGGTGGGCCCTTGATTTTATACACCAGAGCACACAGTTTTCCTGTCCAGGAAGTATCCTCTTCCTCCTCTTCCTCTTCCTCCAAGGGAACCCCTAGCAAGCCACAGAACAGAGTGCAAACCCAGAGTATATTAAGGGTTATCTTATCGCACAGATAAGAACATAAAAAAGAAAATTCCCACCCTTCTGGAATATTTTCAAGAGATTACAGGCAGCCTCGTAGGAATATTTATCTATATTATGCCTTTCTAATAGTTACTAGAATATATATCCTGTGTCTTAGAACATCGAATAACTTTAATCCCAAGGCTTTACTCTTCCTAACCTATGTTAAGAAGGCTCTAGAGTCTCTAGACATATATTAACATTTATTATTTTAACCGAGAAGCTCGGATTTTCTCTACAGATTATTCAAGTTACCCATGTACAAGAATCTTAAATGCCACAATCCACTTAAAAATCAGCAGATATGCATCAAAGTAGGGATCAATGACTTAGAATTCTTCAGGGAAAATATCAATACCTACTTTTTGAAAAGTAATTTACAGAAGCTAAAAGAAAGAGGGTTCAAAATCTGTGCTTGCCTGGGAGAAGAGCACAGCATTGCTGTATGTAAACTGAGTATGTAAACTGTATGTAAACTGAGTATGTAA
>JADRCC010162495.1:0-10991 GCA_019843855.1 Hylomyscus alleni
AGAGAGAGAGAGAGAGAGAGAGAGAGAGAGAGAGAGAGAGAGAGAGAAATTGAAGGTAGGTTTTGGTAGACATAAATCTGTAGAGAACACCAGTAGCCTTAAGACTCAAGAAAGAATTAGAACTGCTGGTATGATTTCACCTTGGTCTGTTAAGATCATTTAATTGATTATATAGAGCCTACTTATCATAGAGAGTGATCATTTTAGAGAATAATTTGCCTTACTTGATAACATTAAATGTTAATCTCATCAAAAAACTACCATACAAATATGCAGGAAAACAGTTGACAGAGTACATGTGTACCATAAGCCAACAGAACTTAACCATCAAAAATGGTCACACCTTCTTATAACTTTCATCTTCATAGAACTATGTATGTAGTGAGAGTGGGTTCATTCTAAAATGTTTAAACTTTAGTAAAGCACCTTGAGTAGAAAATATAAAATTTGAAAGAGATACTGATTAGCTCAGTTGCAGAGATTACAATATGAAAATTGTCCAGAGATACTACTAGGAAGGTCAACTTTAGGAACCTGAATCATGAAGATACTTCTTACAACCTGGTTATCCACCATAAGCCTCCAAAACAGCATCAGTTACTTAGTTTGCTTTTCAGGTATATTCATGTATCCAGAGATTGCTGTGGTGGGAGAACTGGGTTCTTATGGTCCCGAATACCATTGACTTCTGTTGCTTATTTTCTTGTACTATCGCCTCACCATCTGGTTATCTCTGGTCTTAACTGGCCTAGGTATTTCTAACTGGAACATAGCATAGCCCTCCTTAGAGGCAGGTAGAGCTCTTTGAATTGGGTTAGAACAGGTCTCCTGGGATATTTGTCTTGTCTTTCAGCCACTCACAATTTGTATACAGCTTAGTCTACAACAAGATATCTTTATTGAATTAGAACTTTTCACGAATCATGTTTCATTCTTCTATCGGCATTTCTTATACAGCTTGTACATAGTCCTTATAAAGTGTATATTTGCTGTTGTACTTTGAACTGGATGTATTTCTTATGAATTTGCATAGTATTGTAGTGAAACTAGTTCAAAAAAGAAGGGATAAATTGATTAATATACCTTTTGGAAGAATTCCATCTTTGGGGCAGGGCAGTGGTGGCACATGTCTTTAATCTCAGCACTTGGGAGGCAAAGGCAGGCAGATTTTTGAGTGTGAGGCCAGCCTGGTCTACAAAGTGAATTCCAGGACAGCCAGGACTATGCAGAGAAACCCTGTCTCAAACAAACAAACAAACAAACAAACAAACAAAAAAACCAAACAAACAGACAAAAGAATTCCATCTTTATAAGCTACAGTTCTCATCTATAAATTTCACCAATTTCTATTTTTTTTCTGTCCATAACTACATTAGTCAGAGGAGAAACATAGCATTCCCTGATATGAGAGACTTGGGGATACTTTATGTAAGTACCATTGAAGTGCCTTTCTGCTCAGTCCTTTCTGCTGGGACAGACTGCGAGCTGGTAGGCTCCCCTGAAAACACAATCCTGAGCAATCCTAGAGGATCTGCTGCACTCTGCTGTTGGTAAGAATTCCCCAAAGCCATAGGGCTGCTGCTGGGAGCCCAGTAGACTTGGGACCAATCACCCACCAAAACCCCAACCACCCCGAATACCACTTTCCTTCTGCTCAATCCTTGAAATAATCTCATGCATCCTATCAGATCACCATGTCTTAAGGTTAGTCTTCAATAACAGCAAAAACAGCAGAAAGCTCACATACATGTGGAAACTATACTCTCTGCTCAATGACAACTTGGTCAGGGAAAAAGTAAGAAAGAAATTAAAGACTTCCTGGAATTTAATGAAACTTGATACATCTTATCCAAACTTATTGGACACAATGAAAGCACTGCTAAGAGGAAAATGCATAGCACTAAGTGCCCTGGTAAAGAAACTTCGGATATCTTACACTAACAACTTTACAGCATACCTGAGAGCTCTAGAACAAAAGGAAGCAAATTCACCAAGGGGGAATAGATGGCAAGTAATAGTCAAACTCAGAAATGAAATCAACCAAATAGAAACAAAGAGAACAATAAAATAAATCAACAAAACCAAAAGCTGATTCTTTGAGAGAATCAACAAGGTAGATAAACCTACTAGCCAAATGAATGGTCCAAAGGCAGTGTACAAATTAACAAAATTAGAAATGAAAAGGGAGACATAACAAAAGAAATAGAGGAAATTTAAAAAATCAGATGCTATTATAAGTGCATATATTCAAAAAAACTGGAAAATCTAAATGAAATGGGTGGTTTTCTAGATAGATACCACATACTAAAGTTGAATCAAGAGCAGGTAAACTATCTAAACAGGCCCATATTGCATTAGGAAATAGAAGTTATTAAAAACCTCTCAACCAAAAAAAAAAAAAAGAAAAGTATCACGGCCAGATGGATTTACTGCAGAATTCTACCAGACCTTCAAAGAAGACCTGAAAATTTCCATAAAATAGGAACAGAAGGAACACTACCTAACACTTCATTCTATGAAGCCACAATTACTCTGATTCCTAAACCACTCAAGGACCCAACCAAAAAAGAGAACTTCAGACCAATTCTGCTTATGAATATTGATGCTAATATATGCGATAAAATTCTTGCAAACTGAATCCAAAAACACATCAAAACCATCATTCACCACAATCAAGTAGGCTTCATCCCATTGATGCAAGGTTGGTTTAATATATGAAAATCCATTAACGTAATCCACTATATAAACAAATTCAAAGAAAAAAATCACATGATCATCTCCTTGGATGCAGAAAAAGCATTTGACAAAATATAACACCTCTTCATGTTAAAAGTATTGGAGAGATCAGAAAAGCAAGGCTCATACCTAAACATAATAAAAGCAATATACAGCAAAACAACAGCCAATATCAAATTAAATGGAGAAATACTTGAAGCAATCCCACTAAAATCAGAGACAAAGATGCCCACTCTCCCTGTATCTATTCAATATAGTACTTGAAGTGCTAGCTAGAACAATAAGACAACAAAAAAGAGATCAAGGGAAAACAAATTGACAAGAAATAAAGGCATCCCTATTTGCAGACGATATGATAGTATACATAAGGGATGACAAAAACTCTACCAAAGAACTTCTCTAGCTGATAAGCAACTTTAGCAAAGTGGTTGGATACAAAATTAATTCAAATAAATCAGTACCCTTCATTTGTACAAATGATAAAACGGGTGAGAAAGAAATTAGGGAAACAATTCCCTTCACAATAGCCATAAATAGTATAAAATATCTTGGGGTAACTCTAACCAACAAGTGAAAGACCTGTATGACAATAATTTCAAGTCTTTCAAGAAAAAAATCGAAGATCTCAGAAAATCAGGAGATCGCCCATGCTCATGGATTGGCAGAATTAACATAGTAAAAATGGTGTAGGTTCTACTGTAGGCACTGGCTTAACAGTTCCACGTTGAAAGAGTTGTGTAGGTACTGTTTTCAGCAATTGAGCCTTTACATTTGAGGAGAGCAACCTACAGTCTTGGCAATAGCCTAGGCTGCCTGTGGATTCCCATGGGAACTCTTTGGCCAAAAGTTCAATTAGATGTAACTTAATCATGGTACTGGAAGTTTCATTTGGTGAGAAGAGAGCTATAGTGTACTCTGTATCCCCATTATTTGGTAGTTTCGTTTAGATCTTCATCATATGTGTATATATGTAAGAAATATTCTACTGTAGTAAGTTTCCATATTACTCCTCAAATGCCCTATCAGTTTAGCTGTCTCTGTATTTTTACTCCATCGCTGGCGGGATTACAAACTAGTACAAAATCTCTGGAAATCAAACTGTAGGTTCTGCAGAAAATTGGAAATAGATCTACCCTAAGACCAAGCTACACCACTTTTGGGAATGTACCCAAAAGATCCTCTATGATGCCACAGAGGCATGTGTTCTGCTATGTTGATAGTGGCCTTATTTGTGATAATCAGAATCTGGAAACCACCCAGATGTCCCACGACAGAAGAATGGATACAGAAAATGTGGTTCATTTACACAATGGAGTACTACTCAGCTATTAAGAACAAGGATCTCCTGAGTTTATCAGGCAAATGGATTGAAATAGAAAATATTATTCTGAGTGTGGTAACTCAAACCCAAGAGGACATGCATGGTATGTAGTCACTAATAAGTGGATATTAACAATAACAACAACAAAAAAAAAGGACAGAATACCCGAGATACAATCCACAGAACTCAAAAAGGTCAACAAGTTGAAGTGCCCAAGTGAGGATGTCTCAGTCCCGCTTGGGAGGGAGAAGAAAGCAATCACAAATGGGAAGGGAGGGAGGGACCTATGAGGGAAAATGGACAGGGTTGGGGATAGGGGGAATGGGAACCTAACTGGGTATTGGGTGAGTGAAAAGGACTGAAGCCCTGAAGGCCATCAGAAAGAATGGAAAAAGGCAACCTCTGGAGGCAGGATGGTTGGGGGACCCTCCAGGATGCACAAGAGACCTGCGAGGTGAGAAAGACTCAGAAGTCAAATGGAGAGACCTTAGATGAAATGCCCGACAGTTGGGAGAGGGAACTCACAGAGCCCACCTCCAGCAGGAAAACGGAGCATCTGACCCATAATTGTTCCTTTCTGAAAGAACTGCAGGGATGGAAATGGAGAGGAGCCTGAGGAAAAGAAGGTTCAGTGACAGGCCCAAAGTGGGATGCAGTTCGGGTGGGGGGGTCCCAAGGCCTGACACTATTACTAACACTAGGGAGCGCTCACAGAAAGGGACCTAGCATGACTTCCCTTAGAAAGACCCAACAAGCAGCCAAAAGAGTCAGATGCAGATATTTGCACCCAACCAATGGAGAGAAGCTGCTGATCCCTGTGGTTGAATTAGGGAAGGCTGAAAGAAGCTGAGGAGGAGGGTGACCCTAAAGGAGGACCAGCAGTCTCAACTAACCTGGACCTCCCAGATCTCTCAGACACTGGACCACCATCCAGGTAGCATACACTAGCTAATATGAGGCCCCTAACATATATACAGTAGATGATTGCTGGGTCTGTGTTTAGTCAGAGAAGATGCACCTAACCATCCAAGAGACTAGAGACCCTAGGGAGTTTACAGGTCCATTGGGGTAGGTGGCGGGTGGTAGAGACATCCTCATGGAGACAGGGGAATGTGGAATAGGTATGGGATGTAGAACAGTTGGAGGGTGGACCAGAGGGGTATAAAATCTAGAGCATAAGTAAGTAAGTAAGTAAGTAAGTAAGTAAGTAAGTAAGTAAATAAATAAATAAATAAATAAATAAATAAATAAAAGATTAGGTTCCTTAGAAGCTTTTGCTCTCATAGTGCTGCTGTCTACTTCATATTGTGAAACTCAGCTTCTATCTGGATGCCTAGACTATGTAATATGTACCCTGTACAGATTCTCTAACTTATGCTTCAGACTTTACTTTGAAAGTAGTGAGGCAGTTTTCTATGCAGCCTCATATCATTTTAAGGAATGGAGGGACTGGGGTCTATTTCTTGTAATATGATAGGTTCTGAAGTAAATTCTCCCAGTCAAAAACAACCAGAAGTTGGGAATCTAGATGGGCTTCTGAATTCATCATTAGAATGGCAGGAATGATTAGACTGCAGAGAAAATAAATAGCAGCCATAGAATGTATGGAGGACTTCAGGTTGGACTAGAGGTGTCAGAAATAACTAAAGTGTTCATTTAAGGCATTTAAGGGCAGCTATGAGAAAAGAAAAGGGTTTGGGCTGTTTGTCTTAGCTGAAGGCACTTTAAATAGAGAGAGGCAATTTCAGATCGTATTTATAAGCTTGGGAAAAGAATTAAATGGGACGCCTTTAGTTTCTTTGATAGCTCTTTCCATGAACTTAGCCTATATTTTATTTTATGTCATTCTAAAACCATCTTTTGACCAAATGAGCTTTACCAGAATAGGCTAGTTCAAAGTAACATTAACTTTACCTTTCTCTAAAGTATTTTTATTCCATTTAATTCTCAAAATGAATGGGTACAATTTTCTTCTGCTATTTGAGAACAGTATGACACTACTTTACTTCAGAATGATAATTACAAGCATTCAATACCCAGGCTATGTACTGAAGATGGATCATAACATTTAATTCCTACACATATTTAAGGATATCCTCTCACTCTAAGTGAAGCTAGACCAATATTCAGGTGATACCCAGTCCACAGATATCCAACACTTCCTCATAGTCCACTCAACTTTCCACGTTAGCACAAATGCCATCCCAGACTACTAACTCCACCCTTCAAAATTTTCAAACATCATAAATAAAGAAAATAAGACACTTCATGGTGAAAACAAGTTTAAGCAATATCTATAAATTGAACCTTAACCCAAAGAACTCAAAAGCTAACTTCCACACTAAAGGAGTTAACTGGATACAAGAAGATTTAGGAATTAAATAATCTCAAGGGAGCAAAATCAAAAGAAAGGAACTGTGAACACACACTCACACACACACACACACACACACACACACACAAATACCACCACCACCAGGACAACAACAACAATAGCAGCAAAATAACAGGAAACAACAATTGTTGCTCATTGATATCTCTCAACATCAATGATCTCAATTACCCAATGAAAAGGCAAAAACTAATAGTGAAAATGGGATTCATTCTTCTGTAGCTTTCAAGAAACACCTCAATGTCAAGGAGAGATATCGCCTTAGAGAAAAATGTTGGAAAAGTTATTTTAAGCAAATGGACCTAAAAGACAAGTGGATGAGCCATTTTAATGTCTGACAAAATGGACTACAAAAAAAATTAATTTGAAGAGTTAGAGGTGAACACATACCCACCAAAGGGAACAACCTATCAAAAGAACAAGTTTATAAAAGAAACACTACTACAACTTAAACCACATATTGACCCTCACACACTCATAAAGGCTTTAATGCTAAATTCTTACCAACAGATATGTCATCAAAGCAAAAACTACAGAGAAGAAACACTGGAATTAACTGAAATTATAAACCAAATGGATACATCAGATATGTATAGGACATTTTACCCAGACACAAAAGAATATGACTTCTCAGCAACTCTTGGAACAGTCTCCAAAATTCATCATATATTTGAACAGAATGGAAGAATGAATAAATACAAGAGAGACCTTTGATAAAATCTAACACCCTTCATGACAAAAGACTTGGAGAGTTTAGGAATACTAGTGACCTACTTTAACATAGTAAAGGAAGCTCACAGGAAGTATATAGCCAACATCAATATAAAAGGAAAAGAACTCAAAGAATTACACTAAAATCACGACCAAGACAAGATTATCCATTTTCTCATACCTATTTAAGAGAGTACTTAAAGTCTTAGCTAGTGCAATAAATAACTGAAGGAGATAAATGGGATACAAATGGGAAAGGAAGAAGTAGGTTTATATTATTTGCAAATAATTTCATAATATACACAAATGACCCAAAACTTCTACCAGAAAACTCATAAAGCTGATAAACACTTTCATCAGACTGGCTGGATACAAAATCACCTCACATAAATTAGTAGTTTTGCCAACTATATATGTTGTAGATGCTACATATCAAGAAAACAAATAATCCCAATTTAAAAATGAGATACAGATCTATTCATAATTCTAAATAGAGGAAGCTGAAATTATTGAGAAACACTTTAAATAAATGCTTAAAATACTTTCTGATGGTAAAAAAAATCAATACTACTTTTATCATTCATGTCACACATGTTAGAATGGCTAAGATCAACGAAATATGTGGCAAGATGTGGATGGCAGGGACATGGATTAAGAAGAGCATTCATCCACTTTGGTGGGAATGGCATTTCCTCCAGAATGTGGAAATTGATCTAACACAAAATCTAGCTACACCATCTTGGGTCTATACCCTAAAGAGTCTTCATACTCCCACAAGGACACTCAATGAACCATGTACATGAAGCATGGAGTACCATTGCTGCTCCATTCATAATAGCTAGAAATTACAAGCAACTTAGATATTCCTCAGCAGAAGAATGGATAGAGAAAATGTGGTACATTTACCTTATGGAGAATTGTTTAGCCATTAAAAGAAAATGGCATAATGAAATCTGCAGTTAATTGGACAAAGAAACATAAGGAAAATCATCCCGAGTGAGCTATCAAAAACCCAGAAAAGGAATATAGTATACATTTACTTATATGTGGATATTATCTGTTAAGTCAATGACAACCAACTTATAATCTGTAGAACTGCAGAGGTTATGTGTAAAGTAAGGGACTAGAGTGAATATATACATCTCATCAGGAAGGAGAAATAGAATGAATAATGATAGATGGATGGAAGCAGGGGATGCAACAGGAGGATAAAGGGCAGAGGGGAAATGGAGGGTACTGAGTGAAAATATAGGAAGAGACAGCTAAACTGATAGGGCATTTGAGGAGTAGTATGGAAACTTACTACAGTAGAATATTCCTTACATATATTCACGTATGATGAAGATCTAAATGAAACTACCAAATAATGGGGATGCAGAGTACACTATACCTCTCTTGTCACCAAATGAAACTTCCAGTACCAGGATTAAGTTACATCTAATTGAACTTTTGGCCAGAGTTCCCATGGGAATCCACAGACAGTCTAGGTTATTGCCAAGACTATAGGTTGCTCTCCTCAAATGTAAAGGCTCTATTGCTGAAAACAATACCTACACAACTCTTTCAACATGGAACTCTTAAGCCAGTGCCTACAGTAGAACCTACACCACTACATTATAGTGTCTTTGGTATGGGAATGTAATGTGGAGGTCACAAAAAAAGAAATATAAATAGTAACCTAGCCAACAAACCTTTGATCTAAAATGCTAACCTGTCTGCAAAACGTGCTAGGACAATGGTGGCACAAAGTTTGTGGACATAACCAAACAATAACTAATCTGACTTAAGGTCTGTTCCACAAGGTGGAGCTCATTCCCAATTCCAAGTAGCCCATGGACATGGTTAAACCAAATAATACTGATCAAAAAGAAAAGGCAAAATGGAAATGGAAAGAGAATGATAAAAAGGAAAAAAAAGTAGTGAAGAATTGACACATAATGATATTCTGCTATACTCATAGATCATTGACTTAAACATCATCACAGAAGCTTCCTGTTGCAGCAAATGAGAACACCCACAGACAGAAATTACACACAAAGTCTTAAACTGAGTTGCAATACTTACCCTCAATGGGATATTTGCATGAATACCTCCCTTAGAGTTCAGGGAACCTTGCAGAAGAGAAGGCAGAAAGAGTTTAAGAGCCAGCAGAGTTGGAAGACACCAAGAATACAATGCCCTTTAAATCAACACAAGACTGAAGTTGCATGCACAGGGCCTGTGGAAGTTTGCACCAGGTCTTCTGTGCTTATATTATTATTTCTAGGTTAGTGCTTTTCTGGGATTCCTGAGTGTGTGATTTGGTGGCTTACTGAATTTTGTGTCTTTCCTTGGGACCTTTCCCTTCTGTTGGTTTGTGAAACCACAATGTGATAGTTTTCATTTTATCTTATTATGCTTTGGTTTGATATGTTTTTTAAAAGACCAGCAGTCTCAATTAATCTGGACCCCTGAGATTTCTCAGGCACTGAACCACCAAACAGGCAGCTTATACCAGCTAATATGAGGCCCCCAACACTATACAACAGAGGACTGCCAGGTCTGTGTTCATTCAGAGAAGATGCACCTAACCTTCAAGAGACTGGAGGCTCCAGGGAGTGTAAAGGTCAGGTGGGGTGGGGGGTGGGGACATCCATGTGGAAAAGGGGAGAGGGGAATAGGTATGGGAACAGTTGCAGGGTGGATGGGGCGGTAATAAAATATGGAGTGTAAAAAAAATTTTTTTTTAAAAATTAGCATATCACCTTTTAAAGAAAGAATGAAAGAAACAAACAAAAAGAAATAAAGAGGGAGAGATGGAGGAAGGAAGGAAGGAAGGAAGGAAGGAAGGAAGGAAGGAAGGAAGGAAGGAAGGAAGGAAGGAAGGAAGGAAGGAACGGAAGGAAGGAAGGAACGGAAGGAAGGAAGGGACGAACGAACGAACGAAATCCAGCTACTAGAATAATGGTTAGCAATGAAACTGTCATTTATACCTCCTGGTATATGAGAAAGAAAATCCGTTTTCTTGAATGGAGTGAAACTAGGTATACAAACCATTCCAGGACAAATTTCACATTCAGGAGGAATTTCCTGGTCCACAAACCATGGACTCTATCTTTTTATGTATGTGTTTTTATTTGGCTACAGCTAACAAAACATTTAACTTTTTAGGATGTTGTTTCATTTTGTTTTCTTATTTTGGGTTTTTTGTTGTTGTTATTCTTATTATTGTCGTATTGGAGTTTTGTTTGATTTGGGGAAACAAATTGAAGTTGGGTGAATGAGAAGAAAGGATCAGGAAGAACTTAGGAGAAGGGAAGAGTATGAGCCAAATATATTTAAATTTAAAAATTGTTTTAAATTATAAAAACCATAATAAAAAAGAAAAAAGGACTTGTCTTACAGTCCTTCCTGCAGCCAGATCTTACAGAGGCATTTCTCAGTTTAGGTTCTCATCTCTTGAATGACTCTCAGCTGTGTCAAGTTGACATAAAACTAGGCAGTACAACCAGTCATAAAAATATTTTATGCAGAGGTGCTAACAAAAGAGAGAAATGAGTTTAGCAATATCTTAGCCTCAATTCCCATCTTTGATGATGAAAATATGATTTCTTTCTTCAGTGTGTGAAAGCCATCTTATAGAGAAAAATACTATTCCTCCTTTTATAAAAATGTTCAGAGTGTTTTCAAGTGTTTTAGCTCAAAGTAATGCTTATGTCAAAGTGGTATGTTTTGAGGCAGCGTGTTCAGCTGCCATTATCTACATGATTCTTCTTCTGGGAATTAGGCCGCCGGAAGGGCGCCTTTAAGTCACATGGTTCACGGTCCGGAAGGGTGCCTTAAGTCACATGG
>JADRCC010162498.1:0-11383 GCA_019843855.1 Hylomyscus alleni
TAGATGGAAGCCTCACATGAGGGGATGTCTACTGTGATCCAGGTTCTCTCTCTTGGGAACTCAAGCTGACTGCTTCAATAAGGTTCCACCATTCATTTGTGTTAAATGGTTTGAGGACCACATTTTGTGTGTGCTCTTGCTTTCATCATTATCCTTTGCTTTGGCTTGATACACACTTAGCCCACTCACTCAAAAATAAGAAATATGACTGTAATATACAGATCTTTATACAAGACTGTGTTAGGGCACCTAGTGCCAGAAAGGAAAGAAACCACACAAATGTCCTCCTAACCCATTTAATAGAAAGTCAACACCCTTTTTGGCACCTGCTACACTTTTCAGCTACACTTTCCATTGTTTCTACTTCAGGCAATTCTTTTCTCATAATCTGAGAAATTTTAGGTACAAAGTTCATTTGTATTACTATTATTGTTGGTGCTAATAAGAAACAAAGTCTTACTAGGTAGCCCAGGCTGATGGCAAACTCTTCATCTTGTCTTGACTCCAGAAGGGATAGGATTTCCAGTATATATACCCTACTCTGCCTTATCAGTATTTAAGAAGTGATCGCAAGAAAAACTGACTTTCAATGTCCTCTGAATATTCTGTAACATCAAGGAAGCCATCTCAACTCTTTGTTTGGCCTTGTACTGGCTGGAGAGGTCAATGATGTCTGTCATATAATTCAGGACTGGAACCTGCTCATGACTGAAGCCCCTGAGGGGGGAAGGCAGAATTTGACATTCATTAGCTGTTTTCAGTGACACTCAAAGCCCTACTGTGATCGCTCCTGCATGGTTACGAGATTATAATAGAGATGGTTTTAGTAGATTTAATCAGTGAGAGACTTCTTAGCTTCTGATGCTTTTCTGGCTCTTTATGAGCCTAGGGGCCAAAGCTGCTGATGTTTTGCAGGTAATTTGCCTGCACAGAGAAATCACAAAGCAAAAAGCCTTTGTCCAACATTGAAGTCTAGTAAGCCTTTTCCCCCCCTTCCCTGGACATTCCCTAGGTGGACTAGTTTGTCTTTTCATTCTCTGGAATGTGTCTGAAAAGCCTTCTCTATTACATGGATCTTGTCCACCCACCTATCCACCTGGCTCCCTGCCCACCTGCTTGCCTGAGTTGTAAATCTAGCTTGATCTGCTCTTCTGACACATGGTAGCTTTTTAACAGAGTGAACTTTGCAGCACACAGTCTGACCCACATCACCTCCAATTTTTGTAAAAGCTTCAATCACAAATAATATATTTAATGTCTCCTAAAGCTCCTGTTATGCCATAAATATCAAAATTTATTTTTAAATAAATTTGCAAACTAAATAGGCAGTTATAATGAAATAGTTATAGAATTTCTGGTACAAAATTTATATATTATAGCAAATTCTTTGATGCTATATATAATTTCTTTCCAATGTATACATTTTCACAAATTTATACTGCATTTTATTAATTTTGAACAGTATAGTAAACTCAAAATATCTTTGTCATTGATAATTCTTCTTGTCTTCAAAAGTATAATTATAACCTAGATATACATTACTCTAATAGTTGTCACTATAGAATGTATAGAAAAGACCTCTCTGTTGCCTCCAGCTCTGTCAGCATGCACTGTCTTTAATCATGATCTAGTGTCTCCTAGATAGCACAAATGTGAAGAACCACTTTATGCTTTTACACTGTTGATATTTTCTGCCTCAAAATGAAAAATATTTAGAGTAATACCAGGACTCTATAGATATGCCATAATGTTGGCCCAATTAAATCTCTCTCTCTCTCTCTCTCTCTCTCTCTCTCTCTCTCTCTCTCTCTCTCTCTCTTTCTTTCTTTTGTTATTTTGTTTTGCTTTGTTTTTTGCTTTTTATTTTTTTTGTTTTTTGAGATAGGGTCTCTCTTTGTAGCCCTGGCTGTCCTGGAACTCACTCTGTAGACCAGGCTGGCCTCAAACTCAGAAATCCACCTGCCTCTGACTCCCAAGTGCTGGGATTAAAGGTGTGCCCGGCTTAATCATTTCTTTCTTATTAATAAATTTACCAGTGGATCAAATAAAATCCATCTGTAGCAACTGATCTTATCTGAGAATGATGCATCAGCTGTGCCCTGCTTCAGTGCAGGGCCTGAGTATAGAAATGACCTAAATATTACCAACAGTTTCTTCTGCCACTTTTCAGGTTGTGCTGTATCAAAAAGAAGTCATTAACTTTCTTCATACTATTGAGGGACTTGATATGTGTTAATGACTGCATGAAAAAAATGTTCTGTATCTGTAAGTTTTTAGAAATATTAATAAAATAAAATGTGTCACTTCCTCCTCCACTATTCAATCAATGTCTGGAAAGCAAAACTGTTCAACATTATAATTGATGCACCATATGGTAGGACCAGGCCAGATGTGGATTTATTAACGAGGCAGATGAATCTGAGTAGATTAACCTTTAATTTTCATCAACTATTCATATATACATATATATTCCTGACTTAATTTAAAAATATTTTATTATAGTTGGGCATGGTGGCCTGCACCTGTGATTCTAACTCTTGGATAGCAGAAGCAGGAGGGTCACTACAAGCTAAAGGCCAGCCTGGGCTACATAGAGAGTTGTAACTTAGCCTGGCTATAAACAAGACTCTCTCTTTCAAAACAGATAAACTGAATTATAACCACACTAGGTTAGAGATCTTATCACGTGTATCTCTCTTGTGCTTAATTAATAACCACATCCAACAGGTACATGATTATCCCTTAGCTGACTGATACTATCAGCAGCTCTTATAGATAATCACATCCATCAGGCACATGATTTGTTTTCAGCTGATTCATATAGACTATCAGAGCAGGACTCATGTGAGATTGTCCAGTCCGGTATGTTTCTGAAGGATGAGTTCTCTTAGCTACCTCACATGAAGCATCTGTTCAGTCCACGCATGGCACCCTTCACAGCTCAGCAATTCACTGTTGCCTTCAGATACTGGGAAATTATAATTTAGTCAGTCAGTAAACGAAAGGATAAAACAAAACATTGGGAAGACTTAAAAAGCCACTAGCAAGCAAACTCTAAGGCCTTTGAGGTGGACAGTGCTTTAGTACTTGAAGTTAACCCTTGAAGCTGTACAATCCTGCTCCGGGATTTCTGGGGTTTCACCTGATTCACTCTTACTTGACCTTGCTCCTTGGCTAAATCATAGTCTGAGTAAATCAATACCCCTCTCTGTACCATGCTGGCAGCCATGAGTAAAACATGGGCCAGCTGATTAGTTCCCTTTCAATTTATGACCCTCAGACAGCTCCTAGGTTTGTATGGCCATCATTCTATCCTCTAAATGACATCTTCTTTGACATTGTTGGATGACTTTCATGCCTTCCTTCTTTCCCATGCACTTCAGCACATTTTCCCCATCCCCATACTATCTACCCAACCTCCTGCAAGTCAAGGTTCTTGAACTAAGGCCAAAGTCTCTGCTTGCACTATTTCTTCTGTCATTGTTGCTGTCCTAAGAAAACTGTACAGAGTTTTCGTTTCTACTAGATCCCTAACACACATATATAATGCTATTTCTCACAATATAAAAAGACTCTTTGTCTCTCTGATTGTTCTACTACTTAGTTTTCCTTGTTATTTTAGTAACAAAATTCTTTGGATTCATTATACCATCTACTTCAAATTTTGCCCCTCCACATAGTCCCTCCAACCCATTCAGTTACTTTAACTTATATTATTATAGGCATACTTTCTTGACACAGTTGCATGGCTAAGGGATCTCTGCCTCATTTTTAACCTAACATTTGCCTGGTTGATTGCTATTTCCACCAGATGTTTTTTTTCCTCTTGATAATCATAGCTTATCTCCAAAGAGTGCTGTGATCAATTCTTTCCCTCCTTGAACATCTACCACTAAATATTGGGAAATAAATTCTCTCCCCCCGCTTCCCTAAATCAGGGCTGGACTGAGTCTTCTGCTATGGATTCTGCCTTGGTTTCTGCACAGTGGACCTGGTTAACACATTGTACTTGCTTGCCCCTTCCTTTTCCTCTATTAGCAGTTTGTTTCACTGAAGTCTCTTCACATCCCTGAATCGAAGTTTCAATGCTACCTTAGGTGTAGTACTTGATTTGGGCTTCTCTTTTCCATTTCGGTATCTTCCCTCAGAAATAGAATTCATTTTCCAAAATATCTATTACTCCATGTTTTAATAATATATACATCATGCACACTCAGAGAGACACAGACACACAGACACAGACACATAGACACACACTCAGAGAGAGAGAATCAGTTTAAAGTTCTTCCCTGAAATCCAGATTTAAAACTCACTCAGATATCTTCTGGAACTTTCCCAAATTTAATACTTCCTAAAGAGTGCTATTAACACTAAGATTCACCCCCATCTGTCTAGTTACCTTCACCCTCTCCTTTCCCTTCTGCTCATCACTATCTGCTGCTGTGTATTTTCACTATACCTTTCATTCTACCATTTATACCACCTTGGTCCAGAGCATCATCTCTACTCTGAAATTCTGCCATAGTCCCAATCTGTAGCAGTAGATTACTTCTAATCTTCCTCAACTCTTGACTCATACCTAAAAACTTGCAAGAGTAGTCCTATTAAAAACTGTCAGACCTGTTCTTCTGCCTCAAAGCCCTCGTGAGAATATGTACAACCTCTAAGGATCTAGGGATGGAGAGTCACATCTGTAATCTCAGTACTCAGGAAACTAGGAGGGGGCACTGACGTTTCTGAGCAGCCCGGACCAGATTCTAGCTTGCTCTGCACCAATCACACTCATTTCCTGGATCTTCCGATCTTGGTGCCCCCTCAGAAGGCCTTTGTCATGGCACCATGTTCAGAACTTGCTTCCTCCCAATACCAGCCTTTCAGGCTGTTCTACTTAACTTCTCAGCCTGCCAGTCCTTCACTGGTGACCTGTTCTGAAAATTATAATTCCCCAGGAACACTGTGCATGGCACCCTGTTCCCTATTTTAATGTATAGCATGGCCAGTTACTATGTAATATAATAATTGCTAATTATTCTGTTATTGCATCATAGTGTGCTTCACGAAGGAAGAAAGTTTTGTGTATTTTATAGCCTACTCTTTCTCAGTATCTCAAATACTTAGAAGATAGCAAACATAAATAATTTTTCTAAACTAAGACAGAATGAATAAAATTTTACTATCAGACAACATATAAAATTTCAATAAATATTTATTAAATTTATTAATATAGTACTTTTTCATAAACTAAAAAACCTAAGAGCCAATTTCCTTGTAGTGTTCAGAGACACAAAATGATGAAGAGTTCTTTTTTTGTGATTGTTCATTTTGTAAGTGGAATTATGGAGAGTCCTTTCAAGAGTGCTATATTCCTTGATCTTCCTGTATGATATCTCATTTTTATCATGGATCAATCAGATTTCCTATTCCTGACTGCTATTCATGATAGAACTTAATGAAAATGAAATCAAAGGATAGTTCTTTTTTCTTGTTTTCTTTCAGAGAAAAATGCAGTTTATACTGAATTCATTCTGTGGTGAAAATTGTTTGTTCTTGGAGACTGTACAGACATTTAAGGGTTCGGAAAGAAGTACAGCCTAGAAAATTCAAGTGCTTTCCTCTCCCAGCCCTTTGGGTGGGGAAGGTGCCTCCTTAGTCACTTGAGTCCTATTATGTTTGGTGCCAAAATCTCCCCTCCCAATTCTCCTCTCTCCTCTTGACACATATTTAAATGCTCAAGGAACTTACCACATCTTCACAAGGGGAGGAAACTGTGTATTCCATTTACTGTATTCTGGGTTATTTTTAGCAGAATTAAAGAATGGTTTTTGACAATAGCAAAATAGAGCCTTCTGAGAACTAGTTATTTAAACCCCTACTGAAGTTATCCTGACAAAAATTAGAGTTTTATTAATTAGATAGCCTGCGGGAAGAATGGAATCTTGAGTCACCACCCTGTGTGCCAAAATAAGTTGAAATCTTCAAACTTAGCCTTGTAATTAGAGGGCCCCAGTGGGAGAGAGAGAATGTAGCTGGTGATGTGCTGTAGTGAATAAAAATCGCAACAAGGCAAGTCCAAAGGGAAAAGGGGAAATGGAGTTATTGCAAACACGTGCAGATTTCTGTCTGCAAGAAACCAGAGCAGGAAGTTGGAAAGAGCTGTTTGGAAAAACAGGAAGGAGGCTCTGGCCTTGTCTTCCCGGTGTATACTAAGGAGTGGCGTCTCTATCCACACAGAGGTTAAAAAGGAAAAGTTAAGCTGCTCCCATCAATTTTTGAGGGATAAAAAGGCAGAGGTGAGAAAATCGATTCAAGTCGCTCCCATGCCCGGGTGGGGGCGGGCGGGGGGCTATGTTTCCATCTGATCCCAGGAGGCAATGTTTTCATCGGCTAATTGGCACTGGAACTCCGGTGACTTTCCTGCAACTTCTAAAGTTGCTCTAAAATAAAGCGCCACGCTGCAGCTCTCATAAGGGAAAATGCTTATTTTTCCAATCTAGGACAGTTTTCAAATCATTTGCATTTTAAAGGTCTGAGGAATTTTAATGGCTGATCAATTGTAGCCCACGTTTCCTGAGTGCCTGCATCTGAGTGCGCCCTCGACTTCGCCCTCCTCATAAAAATTCTCTCTTAAGCTCCTGCTTTTCATGTGTTTTTAAAATGGTTCAGCATCCCTGCAGCTCTCAACATCCAGCCTTCCCAAGTGGTCCCTTTGCCTGGAAGATGAAAGGCCCTCTGCACCTCAGTCAGGGCTCCTGCTTTTGCTTTTGGGAAATAATTTTAAGATGGGAGAAGAACAGATTCGGTGGCTGACCTTGAGCTGGCGTGAAGCATTTCCTCAAAGGGGTCTTTTTAGTTCTCATGCGGTCTGCATTATCGATTGAAAAGGCACCTAGCACTCAAAAGTTTCCAAGATAAATCTTACTGCCTTGTATCAAGCAAATCATTTCAGAATATAGGATAACAATGTATTTCATGGCTGCCTTATTGCTTTCCCAGGACAGGAATAATAAATACCATTGATTATAATCTTTAAAAGCTGCACATGCTGTAGTTGGAAACAAAAACACTGGAGTCAGCCTGCCTAGATTCAAATCCTAGCTCTGCCCATTGTTGGTTAAATAATCTTACTATATTTATCTTTTATGTGCCCTATTTCCTCATCTACAATATGTCAAATACGTTATTAATTCACAAATAGTATAGAAGCACTTTTGGAAAATATTCTACACCCGTTATTGTTGTATTCCCTTTTTATTAACTCAGAACCAGTACAGAGTTAGGGATATGGGTAACTTCTCATATCCTTAGTATTAAAACACATTTGAAATTTTGTGATATTTACTAGGATAGTTAATATGTATCATTTCAGCAGTCATTAAACTCTTTTTTGAAAAACAGCAAAATATTTAGTAGACTCAACTTTTGATATTCAACAATTTTTTTAAAGACTTATTTACTTTTTTGTTTTGTTTTGTTTTTTTTGTTTTGTTTTGTTTTTGTTTTTGTTTTTTTTTTGTTTTTTTTTTTTTCCGAGACAGGGTTTCTCTGTAGTCCCGGCTGTCCTGGAACTCACTCTGTAGACCAGGCTGGCCTCGAACTCAGAAATCTGCCTGCCTCTGCCTCCCAAGTGCTGGGATTAAAGGCGTGTGCCACCACCGCCCAGCTCTTATTTACTTATTTTATGTATGTGAGTACACTGTAGCTGTTTTCAGACACACCAGTAGAGGACATCAGATCCCATTACAGATGGTTGTGAGCCACCATGTAGTTGTTGGGAATGAACTCAGGACCTCTGGAAGAGCAGTCAGTGCTCTTAACTGCTGAACCATCTCTCTAGCCCAACTTTTGATATTCAAGAGCCAGGGTGTAGAACAGCAACATTGGCTCCCTTATAGATGAAGAATTGTGCTCTTGCCAAGTGAGAATCACACAACATAGAGGCCTGATAATAATCAGTCAATAATACTTATGTGAATTTTCAAAATCACTATCTCCAGCAAGCATTTGCTGGGTAGTTTCTGTGTGAGAGAGAGACTGAAATAAGCGCTGGGGACAGATGGAAAGCCAAGGTACTGTCCTTCATCATGAGCTTCAAATGTAGCTAAGAAAGTAGGGAATCTTCGTGACACAGATGGAACTGAGAGAGTATGTAAATGAAATGTTAGGAACAGACAGATAAATACCACACTAAAATTCGGGGGGACTAAAAAAGTTCATCTCACAAGAGAAGAAAGAATAGTAGTTACCAGGAGCTGAGTTTGGTGGTCAGAAATGGTAGATAAAAGAAGTTTAAGCAGCAGAGGGGCACAGTTGGATAGAAGTAATGAATTCAAATGGTTCACAACACAGTCCAGTGTTAATAACCGAATTCTAATAGCTGAAAATAACTAATCATATATTTCCTAATAACTAGTAGAAGTTACCCAGCCTTAATAGTTAAGCAAGATTTATTGTGCCTTAGGAGCTAAACTTCAACATATATACATCTTCAAAGTGTCATTCTTTTGTTTTAATAAAAGTGATTTTTGAGAAACTTAAGAATAGTTCATGTTCGTATTAATATCATTCTCAACCGAGCATGCCATGAAACCTTTGTCTACCATCATAAGCTGTCATCCATGTGCTCAATGACCTTGTGAGGAGTATACCTAGAGATGTGTCTCCCTGGAAGTTGGCGGTTTCCTATAAGGGAAGGTTCTATATGTGGATATATGGGCTCCCCTGACAATCCCACACATCTGTAACTCTGGTGCTCTTCTTACTTATAATTCAGTAGTAGGTTTTTGTCTATACTTCTATTTTCTCACCATACTCATTGGCTTTTATCTTACACAGGAAAGCTCACTGCATTTGTTTAGACTAACACAAAAAAATGGGCAAATGCTTAGGGTATACCAGTATATCTGGTAATCCATATATATACATGTGCTGAAATATCATATCATACTCAACACTATATAAAATGATTATCTATATTTAAAATTTAAAGGGGTAAATGACAACAAATGGCAGCAATGTCAGTATAAACTACAGCGAAGCAGATAATCATGTGTTAGCAGCAAAGGAGTAAGCACTTAATTTGGGGTTTTGTCAATTGGACATCATGAAGCTATCAGTGAATAGAATAGCTTTAACATGGGCAGAGGTAAAGCTTTCATCCAGTTGAATAAAAATTATAAGGTTTTTAAATTGTGATTTATAAGAAGGTATGCTCAACCTGTTTTCATGCAAGACTGTCATGTAAAAATGCATGGGATACTCCTTGCTAAACAAGAAGAACGAGGATGGATATAGAAAATAGAATTGTACCAAGTCTATAAATACTGGGGCATATCTGTATCCAAACTGATATATACTCAACATTTTTCTCCAGCAAAACAGGGCCAACATACTGGTATATAACAGAAATGAATTTTTTTCCCAATTTCACACTATAATAAATATAAAGTATCATTTGACATTTAAGAGACATAAATATAGTCAATGTTTTCTGTATGTGATAGGGACGCTGTACCTAAGAAATCTTAACAGACCTAAAAATAGCAAAACAAAAAAAAATCCCCCCACATGAATGGGGGAATTCTCATGGGGCTTCACACCTAGACAAAGTGCTACAGACATTTGAAAAGATTTAGAGGAGTCTTTTCAAGCATAGAGTAGTCAAGTGACACATGCCCAAAATCCTGGCACATGGAGGCTGTACAGGAGGATTGGAAGTTTGAACCAACCTGGGATACAACAGTGAGGACATGTCTCAAACAAACAGGCAAGCAAACAGACAAATAAGTGAAAACAGACCATCTGTAAGCTGCTTTCCTAGAGAGTCTGTCAAACCATCTCTGACATCAGTCATCAGTCTTAAACCTCATTCACTGCTTGCATTCTTAACCTTGACCAACATTGGAACCATCTGGAAAGTTTTCAGAAATCTTACAGCTTAGGTCATATTCCAGAACAACCAATTTTGAAGCTCTTAGGGTGTGAATCACACACACATTAATTTTTTTTTTTTAAGGCTCCTCCAATAATTCCAATGGAGCCAAAGTTGAAATCACTGTTCTAAGAGCTTTGTGTTCCCAGCAGGATTGCCTCCTGGCAGTGCTATTTCCTATACTACTAAAGTGCTGGCCTACCTAGACCTTTGTGTCCATGTGCTTTATCTGTGAGTGATATAGATACATGCACACTGTAATGTGTATCTTGTCCGTGTTGGATCAAATTCCATTTGACTTTCAGGACTCAGGTCAAATGGAACGGTTCTTGAATCTCTCCCTGATCTCCAAATGAGAAGCTTCTAACCATGCCGAAAAGCCGTTGGTATTACTCCTACAAAAAGTGGAATCCACCTAGTTCCCTTTTAAATATAGGCTAATCTTAGTAACTTAATTATAATGAAAAGAAGGTGGCAGGATAAACGTTTAAGTAAGACTAGGTTAGACAAAGCTATATAGTCTCTCCTGACTGTATTTTAAAACATGACTGATGTGGAGGGAACAAAGAGATAGTGAGATGGCTGAGGAGCCCCCAGGTCTTCCAGCCTACTAATCCTTTCTTTCTAGTCAGCAGTGGCTGCCAGGCATGCCAAGGAACAAGACTCTAGGAGACATAGGCTGAGAGCCCTGGAGATCACAAGGCAGAGACAAACTGTCCTGGCAGCATCCTGCCTCCATTCCTGAGCCTCGGAATAATTAGTAGGCATCAAATGCCACAAAGTCTTCAGGTAACTTATTTCACAGCAAAAATAACTGAAACTCTTAGTTTTGGGGCTTATTTGATCTCTTCCCTACATATGGTACTTAGCAAGTGCTTTGTTAGTAGTCAACATGATGAATCTCTCCCTTTAGATTACTGAGCTTTTCATGGAAGAACCTATGCCTGATTTTGGCATGTTCCATAATGCCTTATCCTCAAATGTGCTAAACATATGAATAGGTTTTTAATTTCTAATCCAGGTAAGAATTATTCCATTATTCTATCTTTCTGTTTCCAAATGCCTGGTTATAGTTTTTCAATTGCATATACCTGCCTTAACTATAAATTCCTTGTATTATTACATTAGTATGATACAAAGACAGGAATAAGAATGTCAAGATCAACAAAGTATACAAAGATTGAATGATATATAATTAATAAAATGTAACTATCTGAAACTCAAATAAAATACATCATAGACCTAGAATTAGTGTATCTAGTCTTTGCTCTCTTGAGAACTGATGAAATCCATAGTTCTCTGGCTTAAGAGAATGCCTCTAATTTCTTCTAGTTTGAGTCTAATTTGAATACCTGTCCCTTTAGTCATAATATTCATGTTTCAGTTTGCTTGTGATTTAATGTGTGTTTGTGTGTGTGTGTGTGTGTGTGTGTGTGTGTGTGTGTGTGTGTGTGT
>JADRCC010162502.1:0-13260 GCA_019843855.1 Hylomyscus alleni
AAAAAAAAAAAAAAAGAAAGTTGTTTTTTGGGGCTGGAGAGATGGCTCAGCGGGTAAGAGCATTGACTGCTCTTCAGAAGGTCATGAGTTCAATTCCCAGACAACCACATGGTGGCTCACAACCACTCGTAATGAGATCTGACGCCCTCTTCTGGTGCGGCTGAAGACAGCTACAGTGTACTTAATTGTAATAATCAATAAATCTTTTTAAAAAAAAAGAAAACGAAACTAGTTTTTGTTCTGCTTTAATGAGAAATAAACACAAGAGAGACTGACAGGGTCAGGCAACTGTTTCCCAGTAATTTCTGCACCCACACTTACAGAAAGGGCGGAAAGAAATCACTTGCGCGTTAGCCACGCTCCTGCTTCCGTGTCCTCTAGTACTCAGGCCTCTCTCGGCTGCTGCACCAGTTTCCGGGGAACCGCGTTCGGGCTACACCGCTCCGGCTATCTTCCTTCCGCCTCCCATTGCCTTGTTTTTGCCATGGCTTCTGCTGTATTCCGGTTGCTGCAGCAGGGCCCTCGCCGCCTCTTGGCTCCGGCCGTCCCAACGCTGACTCCTCCGGTTCGGGGAGTGTTGAAGGGATTCCGTGCCGCCTTCCGCTTCCAGAAAGAGCTGGAGCGATGGCGCCTGCTACGGTGCCCGCCGCCGCCGGTGCGACGGTACGGGTCCCGGGAGGGTGGGAAGGCTAAGGTGGCGGTGAGGACACTGGGCTGCAGCTGCCTGCCTGCAGTTGCGGTGGGGACGTGCCCGCAAGCGGCCAGGGGCAGAGGAACTGGGCGACTGGGGCTGGGCTGGCCCCTGCAGAATCTCACTAGCCGAAAATAAACAAATAGGCTCTGCTAGAGGGTAACTGTTTGGGATTGGGATTAGCCCAATTTTGTCACTTTATAATCTTAGGCCATTTGAGTTCCTTTAAGAGGAATAGGATCATTGATTCCACAGTATTGCGTTCCAGGGCAGAAAACTTTAGTTCTGTGTGGAACTGAATTTCGTGTCCACTGCCCAGACTAAGAGGGTAGAAGTTTAGGTTTTTGATTAATTAGTCTTGTTGCGTGGGGTTGGGAGGGCAAATTAAAAAAAAAGAAAAACCCACACGCTTTTATAAAGTGCACCATGCACTTTCTGTATACTCTGTCTTTGTGGACAAAAGTACACGAAGATCGACTTCATTCTTAAAATTGCACTGGCGTTTGACTTCCATTAGATTGTTAATACTCCAAAGAACTGGGAACTATCTCTGGTTAACTAGTTATTCCTGAGATGAAATTTTGATTACTTCCTTAATATTGCCATCCAGGAGGATATTGATCCCGTTTACACTAATACCAGTGAGGATACACCTTCTATTGCAAAATTATTGTGGTTTAATAAGCAAAACTCAGAATCATGTCTTAATTTACATTCCCTTGTCCAATAGACAGTGGGTATTTTAAGATTCATGAATTAAAATTGGAAAAAACTATAGAAAACAAATTTAGGTTTATGATTTTCAACTTAGTTCTTTCTCTTAACTTTAAAGGGTTTTATTCTGGCTTTATTTTTCTCTAGGAAAAGACATTTTAATTCTTGGGATTGTGTGTGTCTGTATGGTGTTCCTGCACACACCAGGCCTTTGTATCTGCTAGTTAGGCACTCAACCACTGAATTACAATAGCCTCAATCCTCGCCTGTGGTTATGAAATTTTAACACACTCATAATACGGATACTAGCTTATGCAACTGGAAATTCAAGTGGACATTTCTGAGATTTAAATAAATAGGATAATAACTAAATATAATTACTTTCAGTTTGTGGCCTGAATCTATATAGTTATAATTTGTTCATACTCAGGTGAAAAGCATAATGTCAGTATTAAAGCAGAAAGAAGGAACTTAAAAACTAGAAGAGCAGCCTAATGTGATGTGAACAATCTCTTTGATATGGCAGTTAAGCCAAAGGGAAAAAAATTAATCCACACCTTGTATGTAGACTGTAGTAGAGGACTGCCAGTGCTCATCTGTATTACTTTTTGTATTTAAACTGTTAGAACCTGACAATAAAAGAAACAAACTTTATTGTGTTCCTTTATGTCATAAAGTTAGAGCACAATACCATGCTGTCCTCCTTACCATCTCTCCCTGTCTCTGCCTCCTCAGCTCAGAGAAGCCAAACTGGGATTACCATGCGGAGATACAAGCCTTTGGATCTCGCTTACAAGAAACCTTCTCATTGGACCTTCTCAAAACTGCATTTATCAATAGCTGCTACATCAAAAGTGAAGAGGCGAAACGTCAGAGCCTTGGCATAGACAAAGAAGTCGCTCTTCTGAATCTTAAGGACAATCAGGAACTGTTTGAACAAGGGCTGTCTTTTTCACATCAGTGCCTCACACAGTTTCTTGAAGATGAGTTTCCAGACTTGCCCACCGAAGGCACTGAGAGTCTAGTTAACTTTCTTACTGGTGAGGCAGTTGTCTGTCACGTGGCCAGTAACTTGGCTGTGGAGCAGTTGACCCTCAGTGCGGAATTTCCTGTCCCCCTGCCCGTCTTAAGACAGACTTTCTTTGCAGTGATTGGAGCCCTGCTGCAGAGCAGTGGCCCTGAAAGGGCTGCGCTATTCATCAGGGTAGGTAATGGTTGATTGCACTTGTTCAGACACGCTCCATGTAGGCAGAGGGGGAAGTTTCTCTTTCATGCATTCCTTTTCTAGATCTTGATAGAACTGATTGCTCCTACCCATAGAACTTAGAAAGATCCAAACTGTTTTTATGGTAACTTTGTGTTTGTTATTTCAGTTTTCTCTTGCCAATACCCTGGAAAGCAAATAATAAATGCTGGGTTGTGAGTTCTATTTAAGTTATTTTCAGCTTTTTAAGTTTTTTGTTTTGCTTTGGTTTATTTTTAAGGAGAAAATGTTTATTTTAGCTCAGGGTTTAAAAAGATGTAGTCTGCCATGGAGGGAAGGTGTGTCCTTGTGGGTGTGTCCTCAGTAAGTAGACAGACACATGCTTCTACTTTGAATTTTCAATGATTTGACTCTTGAATTCTAAGGCAGGAGTCTGTCTTCTGAATAATTTTCATAGGTTATATTGCTTGACATCATTTTCTTGAGGTTTGAAATTGAGACATTTAAAATTCTACTATGACTTTTATTAAAAGTACAAACAACAACATATGGGGACATTCTGGTATAACTCTGGTAGAGTGTGTGCTGGCCTTGCATGTGTGAGCCCATGAGGGAGAAGCTCAAACTGGAATTCCAAAGCCAGAAACTGAAAATACTCTGTAATCTCAACTTTTGCAAGCAATGCTTTAGTGCAAAAAGTTTCAAATTTCGAGCATTTTGGATATTCAGACTGTACATATTTAATATGTACTTCTGCCATTCATTTCCTATCAGTTCTTATGGTAAAAAGGGATTTTGAATTCTGGCCATATCTTTTGTTCTAATTTAAATGTTATTTTATGCCCAGGACTTTTTAATTACACAGATGACGGGGAAAGAGCTCTTTGAGATGTGGACCGTCATAAATCCCATGGGACTACTCGTAGAGGAGTTGAAGAAGAGAAACATTTCAGCTCCTGAGTCTAGACTCACAAGGCAGTGTGGAAGCACAACTGCTTTGCCTTTATATTTTGTTGGCTTATACTGGTTAGTAAAAATTCATTCTTCACTTTTTAACTTTGATTGGACGCCTTAAAGATAGACTTCCATTTTTTGTTTTGTTTTTTGTTTTGTTTTGTTTTGTTTTGTTTTTTGTTTTTTTTTTTTTGAGACAGGGTTTCTCTGTGTAGCCCTGGCTATCCTGGAACTCACTCTGTAGACCAGGCTGGCCTCAAACTCAGAAATCTGCCTGCGTCTGCCTCCCAAGTGCTGGAATTAAAGGCGTGCGCCACCACCGCCCAGCCAGACTTCCAGTTTTTAAGTGGTACTTCTAATAGCATTAAAATTGTATCTCTGAGCTGGGCATGTCTTTGATCGTAGGCTATTATTCAGGAGCTAGAGGCAAACAGATCTCTGTGAGTTTGAGGCCATACTGTCTCTAGAGAGGCCACCCAGAACTGCACAGTGAGAGCCTGGTGGAGTGGGGTGGATAGGGTTATTATCTGTTTTTTGTTATTGGTAGTGGTGGTGAGCTTTTTGTTTTTCCCCTTCTGCTATTAATTAGAAGACAAGTTATCTATGCTTTACGTAAAATAGTAACTTGAAGATTTTATGTGTGTGAGTCTTGGCCTGCATGTATGTTATTTGCACCACATACATGTGGAGACCAGAAGTTGTCAGTTCTGAAACTAGAGTTACAGATGTTGTTAGCTGCTGAGTTCGTCCTGGGAACCAAACCTGGGTTCTCTGCAAGAGCAGCCAGTGCTCTTAAGCACAGAGCCTTCCCTCCAGCTCCTGCCAAGTCACTTTTAGATAGCTGTTTGCTATAGATTTCATGGGATATAAACTCACCTTACATTTCTACCTAAAAAAATAAAAGTTTTATTTCTGTCTTGATCTGTTCTTGGCAGCAGCTTCAACGGAGACTCAGATTGGAAGAAAGGAGCTTTGCTGTCTATCCAAGTGTCAGCACATTTAGAACCTTTTAGTTTTGTTAGAGATAAACCTGTCTGAAACTGATTTCAGGTTTTAAGATTAAAGTGAGATTTTCTAATCTAAGGGACTTGCCATGTAGACCTAGCTGTTTCAAACTCAGAGATCTGCCTGCCTCTGTCTCCCAAACTCTGGCATCAAAGGAGTGTGCCAGCACCCAGCTCTAATCCTTGTAAACTCCTGATCCTTGGTCTGCCTTGTGCTTTGCCTTGGAGGAACTGGGCCTCATAGGTTGTTGTATTTATATGGAGTGGGGTGGAAGGCATAACTGCCTCATATGTTCTGTCTATCTGGCATTCAGATCCCTGTCTGTTTTCTTCCTAGTGACAAAAAGCTGATTGCAGAGGGACCTGGGGAAACTGTCCTCGTCGCAGAGGAAGAAGCGGCACGAGTGGCACTCAGGAAGCTCTATGGATTCACGGAGAACAGGCGGCCCTGGGATTACTCCAAGCCCAAAGAGAGCCCAAGAGCAGAGAAAACCAGTGTTGCTAGCTAGGCAGCAGGTGGGGTCATCTCACTGAGCAAAGCAGTGAGACAGGGCCAGAGGTGAACAGCTCAGAATACGGGAGCAGTGTCTCATTGCTCTTACTGTGCCCCTACAATTAAACAGGTGTTTATCAGGTGACAGGTATTTGTTTTGTTTTGTTTTGTTTTGTTTTCTGTTTCTCTTACATAGTGGTTAATTACTGTGTATAATTTGTACAGCTAGATATATTTTATTCCCTCCAGCTTTGAAGTATAGTCATATATATCTCATATGTGAAGTTTGTTTGAATAAAAAGCTATTCTTTGAGATATCTTTCCTTTTCTTATTGATGCAAGAAAGGCTGAAAAGGCAGCTGTGCCTGTGAGTGTGACAGGTTTGAGAGCAAAGGCACAGGATGAGGGCAAGGCCAGGTCTAGCTGAAGGAACTAGACAGCTAAGTGGGTGCAGATGGCAGTTCAGACTACATTGTGATCAGGTACTGAGCTGAGCCCCAGGGACAGTTGGGAGCCCTCTGCCTACTGGTCCTGGATGCCTACATTTGGTAGTCAGATACCAGATCTGGGGACCACTGTAGCAAAAAGTGTCCGCCTCTTCCTAGCGTCCAGGTGAGTTCTTTTAGGCTTGAAGCTGATTTGGGCCACTTTAAGCCCCAGAAGAGTAACAGGATGAGATCAGGGTTTTTGTTACACCCACTCCCCTTCTTGCTTAGGCACCATGGGCCTCTATAAAAGGCTGTAAATCCTGGCTGGCCGTCTGTTTGGTGTGTGCCAGTAGTCCAGGGTAATGCCTGTACTGGCTGTTTCCAGGTTCTTAGTATTTTGTTCAGTACTGAAGTAAAAGCCAACCCTGATTGCAAAGCTGCAAGTAAATTTTACTTAAAACAGTAAAAAAAAATCAAAATAGCCTACAGGGAGCAGCAGGCCAGATGAGGGAAGACACTCAGTAGCCATGATAATTGTTTGGGGTTTTCCATCAAGGGGTCAAGAGGAGGAGGAGCTGAGTTCCTAAGAGGCACATTTGGATGCATTGTACAAAGAGGGATGTGTGGGGTAGTCCATCTAGGTAAAGGAGCTAGACTAGACTACCAAGTGTATTATGGGGAGAGGGAGCTATTCATCACCCACCGAGGTAAAGTCCCAGGTTGGCTCTCTTGCCTCCAGTGTGTCCAGGAGGGTCTTGGGTCTTGTATCCCTGCTGCAATTTTAAAATGCCAGTATGCCCCTCGTGTCTTAATTCACTCCCAATAAGTTATACAATGGTGACTTCTCTGTTTGCAGGAATGAGCCGCCTTATTCTGTGTGCCAGACAGATGTGTCATTCACGTTCACACAGGTGTGCAATCATACTCATCCTTAAAATGCAGTGAAATCTGCTTGTACAGTATCCCCTGAGAACACGGAGAGGGGTCCCTGCAGTTAAGTGCACTTACTATTGTACAGGACCCGTTTTGGTCCCCAGCATTCATGAAGTGGCTCACAACGTTCTGTAATTACAATTCCAGGGTGTCTGCACCCCTTCCGGCCTCCTTGAGTACGCATGTGTGCATGTGCCCATGTGTACACGTTCAAATACATTAAAACAATGAATCCATCTTTTAAAATAATGGAGTCTCTCCCGGACTAGGTTCAGTCTTTGAAACCTTTACCCATTATAGGCTACTTTACGGAAGGGCACAGCCTGCTCTCAGCAGGACCCCTGCTTCCGCAGCTTCCAGGCCCACCTGTATCTCCAACAATGCAAATTTTGTGTGGGAAGACCTGATAGGTAAAGCGGAGGGAAGGAAATATCCTAGTGAGTTTGAAGTGCTTTATGAAGGGGAGGAAGTTTCGGGATACAGATAGGGCCCTCAGAGGGGAACCCATTTCTATCTGATAAAGCCCAGCTGTCCTAATACTTTTAAAACCTTTTCTTGCTTTTTCATCGGTCCTGTTATTTGACTTCTGGTTAAAAGAAAAACAGGATCAGGCTGGAGAGATGACTCAGAGATTAAGAGCACTGACTGCTCTTCCAAAGGTCCTGAGTTCAAATCCCAGCAACCACATGGTGGCTCATAACCATCTGTAATGAGATCTGACTCCCTCTTCTGGAGTGTCTGAAGACAGCTACAGTGTACTTACATATAATAAATAAATAAATCTTTAAAAAAAATAGGATCTGAGTCATATCTCTGGCATTATTGGGTGGAGACATGACTCTCTGAACTGCCCTAAATGTCCTACGGTTCTTATCTAGCAGAGAACTCTCAAAGGACAGAGACAACATTCCCTCCCTCCTTCCCTCCCCCTTATACACAGCAAGAGGTAATTCAAAAGGGTCAGTTGATCATATAAACTGGAAAACACGCCTCAGGAAAACTGTTCCAGACACTAGAAGATACAGTAGAGAGCCACTTAAGCACTATAGTGTCATATAGTGTCATCATAATGGTCTCATTAGCCAGTCAACTGTGAGAGTGTTTTCTTCCTCAGTAGCCACTCATATTATTTTATAATAATCCCTGTCTGTCTTCTACATGAAGCCCTGCATTTCTTCTAAATTCGTTTGACAGAGATCTCAAGGACAGGGGATGATTGCAGGCCAGAGCACGATTGCAGTAACATTCTGTCCCGAGTCATAAGAGTTTGTTTTGTATTGTTTCTGGTCTCTTTAGGTCTGTCCCACTTTGAAAACAAGAGCATGAGTCCCCTAGGCCTGTGACAAAAGAGTCGACCCAGCATTCATTCTGAAGCTAGAAAGAAACGCCTTTGAGAGGAGAAACAATATCGTTTAAAGCTGCGG
This sequence comes from Hylomyscus alleni, assembly GCA_019843855.1. NCBI lineage: Eukaryota > Metazoa > Chordata > Mammalia > Rodentia > Muridae > Hylomyscus > Hylomyscus alleni. Next base: position 7,846 of record JADRCC010162502.1, read on the forward strand.
TCTGAGCCTCAAACAGTGGGGTGGAGAAGGCAGCTAGCTGCCTAGCAGCCTCACCCTCTGCTCAGTCACATCGAAACTCACCAGAAAAATAAAATCCTCTTGCTGAGGCTGGCCAGGAAGGTAGAACCTCTGTCTTGTATTTTTCTTTAATTTTGGGATTTTGGTTTTTTTTCAGTTTTAAGTTTCAGTTAACCACAGGATAACAGACCAAACCCAGCAGTGCAGATGTTTGACATCTCTATGAGTAAGCTTCACATAAATATCTCCGTGACACCATGGAGTCAGTTATATCGTGTAACACGAGACAACAATCATGTTGAACACCCACCCAGCATGTGCAAAATGCCAGACTCTACCTAGAATCTGTTGCAGGTCCCTTTAAGTAAGCATTCTTTTTTGTTTGTTTGTTTTGTTTTTGGTTTTGTTTTTTCGAGACAGGGTTTCTCTGAGTAGCCCTGGCTGTCCTGGAACTCACTCCGTATGTAGACCAGGCTGGCCTCGAACTCAGAAATCTGCCTGCTTCTGCCTCCCAAGTGCTGGGATTAAAGGCGTGCGCCACCACCGCCCAGCCTAAGTAAGCATTCTTAGTCTTTGTCGATTTCACTGGCAAAATCAGTAATCGTTTTCTAACTTCTTGCTTAAGACAGCGTGCAAGCCTACAAGGTCGATGGAGAATTCAGTCCCCAGTAGCACCTGGTGACCTCGCTGAATTCCTACCCACACTTGCCTTGCCTGTCTTTGGGTACAGGATCCTGTCTTTAATTTCATTATAGCCCCATCTGCATGCTTCCATTGTCATGCCTTCCGGTGACACAACTTCTGATGCCATGACTTCCGGTGCCATGCCTTCTGGTGCATGACAAGTGATAATGGCTACAGAGATGACTAGAAAGCATAACAAATAACGTGTGTGTGTGTGTATTCCTTCTCTTAGTATCCCTCCCTGCTCTTTGCTCTACAACAGTGGTTCTAAATCTGTGGTTGGAGACCCTTCTGACAAAACTCTATCTCCAAAAATATTTACATTATGATTTACAACCGAATTCAAAGTACAGTTATGAAGTAGCAATGAGAATGATTGTAAGGATGGGGGTCACCACAACATGAAGACCTATATTAATGGGTCACAGCATTAGGAAGGTTTGAGACCACACTGCCCTCTAAGCTCCCACCCCCCAGGGATGAAAAGGTGAATTCCAAGTCTACTTCCCACTTGCTTGATGTTGGCTGACTTCAGAGAGAGGCAAAAGGAAGCAGTTTGGGCATACAAACTGGCTTGGGACACTTCCCTTCCTCTTTCAAGCTTCTAAACCCTGTATATGGATGGATAGATTTACACAAGGAACAAATGTAACTTTCGTGTATATATAAAATAGCCCGCAAGTAAAAAGACCCATATTTTTCATAAGGAATATACTTTCAACACACTTTTAAGTAAAAAAAAAAAAAAAATCTTTGAACTCAAATTGTTAGGCTATATTTGTTTTAAATCTTTTTTTTTTCTTTAAACCACGGAAATGCAGCAATGGGCTGGAGCATGGGAAAATCAGGATGCTTCCACAGTTCCATATGAAGTTGCTTAAAACGTTGGCTCCATCTCTGCACAACTCTTCCTGACCCCAGAAGAATAAACTTTATGCATGTGTAGGAGGAGCGTGCGGCCTACAGGATGTTGAGTAGAGCACTCGACTAAGTTCATCCAGTGCTCACCAGAGTGCTGGCTCTTTGACCAGTGCCTTATCCACATTGTAAAGGCAATCATATGACTATCAGGGAAGCAGGGTGGTGGTGGTACATGCCTTTGAGGCCAGCAGTTGGGAGGCAGAGGTAGGCAGACCTCTCTGAGTTTGAGGCCACCTTAGTCTATGGAGCAAGTTTCAGGGCAGTGAGGGCTACACAGAGAAACCCTGTCTTAAACCCCAACCCCCCCGCAAAAGACTGATGGTTTGACACTGGAGAAAGATAGTCATCTATTACACTTTATTATTATATATTATTATACACTGGAGAAAGATAATCATCTATTACACTTTATTATTATATATTATTATACATCTCCTGTCTTTTCTCACTCTATTTTATTTTTATTTTTTTGTTTGTTTTGTTTTTGTTTCAAGACAGGGTTTCTCCGTATAACCGAGGCTGTCCTGGAACTCACTCTGTAGACCAGGCTGGCCTCGAACTCAGAAATCCACGTGCCTCTGCCTCCCAAGTGCTGAGTTTAAAGGCGTGCGCCACCACCACCGCCCGGCTCTTTTTTATTTTTTAAGCCCAAAAGGTCCTACACCAAAAGTGGAAGCTCGAACCCTAAGGATACATAAGTCGTGTTATTTTGCATATTCATATATGCACTTATGTATGCGTATTTTACTATATGCATACATAAAATGGAAAACATTATTCTCAACGTCTTATGTAGCCACAAGAGAATGTACTAGGAATTATAGTTCTGGTTAAGAACGGTACAAAACAAGAGCTGTTTTTAGAGTTCTGGCCTGATCCTGACCACAAGATGGTGCTCCAGACCTACAGCACAACTGAGGATGTCACAAGCCTAGTGGGGACCACTGTCTTCCTCTTTGGGAAGAAAGGGTGTGCGTGTACACAGCATATGATTATGTCACATGGCTTTTTCAGGCCCCGCACAGCTTTACCATTCTATGGAAGTGTCTGCCCGAGCTAGCCCACTTTGGGCTTCCCCTCAGGATGCTGTAGTTGGGAATCTGATGTATGTATACTTCAACTTCATCTCTGATTTCAAGAGGTGAGTGTTTGCTTTCTCATTCCCCTTTTCACTGGGAAAAGGGGAAACCGCACAGATGCTGAAAATAAAACATTTTAAAGATTTTTTTAAATTTACTCTTCTACTGGAACATTCATTCAGACATGGGCTCTCTAACCTGCATTCTGATATCTGCTGCTTCCAGTCCCTTTCAGACATCCTGTACCATCTCTCCAATCCTGAGTTTGTAAAGACTTACAACCCTTGTAGTTGAAGACCCGAGATCCATGGCTTTGAGTAGGAGAACACACAAAGTCCATGGCTCTCAGCCCAATACTGAGGATGGCTTGATTAATTCTCATCTTGCAAACTAAGAACACCCTCCACCTCTGCCAACACCGGAAGAAAATTCATGCAATCAAAAGCTTCAGGTCAGGAGTGGTACTGTAAGACTGTCATCGCAACACCCAGAAAATGGCGGATCTGAGTTCAAGGTTAGCTTTGGCAATACAAGTTGGAGGCCTGCCAGCTCTGGAAGACTCCCATTTACTCCCTCTCCATTTCTTACCCCTCTCCCCTAAAGTCTTTATCACAAAGCACAAACTGATTGTAGTGAATCGAATCCCAGCACTCAGAATGAGAAATGCCGAGACCAGAAGTTCACAAGTTCAAATCCAGCTTGGGCTACATAGTAAGACCCTATTTCAAACGAACAACAACAAAAAAAGTTCAACAACTCACAGCCACAGCCACAAACTTCTGAAAAAGGAACGCTCAATTGGTGGTGATTGCATTTCCCACCAATACTTGTGTGTCCAGCTGCCTGACATTCACTACTAATACAAAAACTAGTGATTTAAGAAAAATGTCCTTGGAGAAAAAAATAAGTGAGAAAACTAAAAAACTATAGACTTAACTGTCCCTGGCATTGAGGAAAGACTCGCATGACTTGATTATTCACAGAGTAACTTTTTGCCAGAGTCATGGTATACTAAAATTGTAAAATGTTCTAGTAAGTTTGATTCATTCTCATTGTTTCTCTGCAGACAGGATGAGGTCATCTGCAGATGGAGAAAAGGTTACTTTAAAACCTGACTGAGAATAGCTTACTGAGGATACTTCCTCTATATAGGTACCTGTGCATCAAGATGAACACCACAAAGGCCTGGAGACATTCACAGTGACTACAGCTAATGAGACAAAGGGAGAAAACGCTCAGCTGACCACGCCGATGAACTGAGTACACAGAGATGTTTATGGGAAGCCTGAATGGTGGCCATGAGGATTCAGTTCTTGGCTGTAAGACAGCTGTCGCATCTTGGAAGGGCCGTTCCTAAGCCCATCACATTTTTAGCTTAAAGCTAGGCTCACTGACTCCAGATGGAGGCTGGACGGCTAAAAGTTCACTTCTATTTTGCCACAGGATAGTCAGTTAATCTCATTTGCAAGTGTTAATCAACAGTTCTGCGGGTATAATGGAGAACTGTGATTTCTATTTAGCAAGCTTCTCATTTAAATCACATCTGTATCTTTCCTCAATACTCAAGAGACAAGGGGAAAGTGGTTTGGCAAATGCTGGAGGGGATGTGGGTTGTGGGGATTGCAGATTGACCCAGTCACTCTGAAAATCAGTGTGGAGGATTCTCAAAAAGTTAAAAATAAATCTGCCGTATGAGCTAGTTATGCCATTCCTGGGCATCTGCCCAAAGGCCCAACATCTTACTCCACAGATACTTGCTCAGCCATGTTCACCCCTGCTCTGTTCACAGTAGTGAAGAAGTGAAGACCATGGCCTTCATCCAATGAATGGACAGTAAAGATGTGGTACGCATACACTATGTACTTTATGGATACCATTCAGCTGGAAGAAAATGGACTCATGGACAGGTACGTGCATATAAATGGGTGGAACTAGGAAATCCTTGAATGAGGAAACCCAGACCCAAGAAGACAAACGCTGCGTGTTTCCCGTCATCTGAGCCTCCTAGCTCCAACTACTGAGGTGTGAATATAGAACCTGGAGTAACTGCAGAAATCAGGAAAGTAAAATGGGGGCAGGAAGACTAAGGAGAGGGACAATTGGAGTGGGGGTAGTTAGGGACAGGGGAGGGAGATGAATACAGAAGGGAGAGAGTAAAATAACCACAAGGATGCCTGAAAGGTGTAAGGAGTCAAAGTGTTATCTAGCTACCTAATATCTATAATGCATGTGAACCTATACATACATATGCAGTTTTATTTACTTTTGAGGCAGGGTTTCTCTATGTAGCTCCAGCTGTGCTGGAATTCTCTCTGTAGATTAGACTGGCCTCAAACTCAGAGATTCACCTGCATCTGCCTGCTAAGTGCTAGGATTAAAGGTCTGTGCCACTATGCCAGATACATATATGAATACAATGTTCCCACCTAGGCACGCCTTGGCAGTAACCAACAGCTCTCTAATTGGAATTAAGACCCATTCAAGAAGAGGGAGATCATGTCTGGTACTGGAAACCTAGCCAACTACCTAGGGGTAGTGAAGTGGATCTTGGAGAACCTACAACTGCTACTTTACTAAACCATCATGATCCCCAACTATACTCTAAATATTATCCCAATACCCACAGATAAGTGTAGACCTCACCCCTCACCAAGGAAACAGCCTTTTGCAGCAGGATCCCATTACAGAAAATTACAACCCCCCCCAAAAAAAA
>JADRCC010162504.1:0-12548 GCA_019843855.1 Hylomyscus alleni
AAAAAAAACAAAAAAACAAAAAAAATTCTTTGTCTGAGTCTTCATTAAATTTTCTTTCTTACCTTCAAATTCCAATTTACTTCTTCAAAGATGGCTATCCTAACTGTCCTATCAAAAATCCCTCTGTTGAAAACTGCTTTCAAACAGTACTACCTGCAGTAGTGAGAACATGACCGTCTAGTACTTTGTCATTTCTTCTATAGCAGCTGCCCCACTAAATACACTACATTTATCCTCACTGACATGAGGTGTGACCAAGTGCTTGCCAGTGCCTTTTCTAGGCATGTCTCATAAATCCACCCCTCTTATTTCTGGCAACAGCCTTGGAAGGCTTATGTAAATGATCCCAGATATTCTAACCAGGTTGCCAGGATGACTGAATGACAGTCACCATTTGACTGACGCTATGGTTAAGTATTAATGGTGCAATGAGGTAAGGAACCATCAGTTAACATTATTAAGTGAGCGATTATAATACTTTAAATCATTACTGAATTTTTTCAATAGTTTTGCATCTCCTAACTGTAAATGTATTCAGCTACTTGACCAGAAACTTTATAGGTAGGAATGGAGACAGATTTTTCAGAACAGTTCTCCAGTAGAGACTCTTGTGAAATAATTCACTTCTTTCTTAACATAGTCTATTGTCCTGTTCTAGCCACAATAATTTCTATCAAAATCTAGTGCGACAATAGTTCTTGTTTCCAGATTTTCAAGATTAACTCACTTTTCAAAACAGTCAAAATGAATTTTAAAACACATTGTTTCCAGTAACTATTCACACAAGACCCATAAAATGTTTTTACTACCTATCAACCACACTGCATCTTTAGCTTCCCTAAAATGGCTGAGCAAATAAATGTATGTTTTCTAGAGCAGGGAGACAGAAACCAAGGGGAATAGGGGGTTGGAGGGAGGCAGCAAGATCCTTTGAAGAAGTTAATGGTCTTATTTCTTAATGTTTTAAAGACATTTTTTTAACAAAGTGAATTGATGGAACATTCCTGAAGTCACAGCACTCAGTATGCTGAGAAACAGGAGGATTTTCAGTTCAAGTCCAGCCTGGGTCATGTACTTAACTCCCTAACAACAATTTTTTTAAAAAACAAAACGGTAGGTGTTCTAGTCTTGCTCTTCCAAAAAGGATTACTATGCTATTTGATGAGAAAAAAGCAAACACTGAGAAAGTATGCAAACAGAAGGACTTTAATCATAAAAGCAAAACTCAACATAAAAAAAGCTAGGCAAGCACTGAGGCCAATTTCACAAACCACATCACCCAACAACAATATGTAGAATTACAAGAAAGCACTACATGTTGTGAGTAGATTGATATAGTTACAATGGTAATGATCAAAGTAAATGAAATTGAAATTATATTGAGAAGTAAAAAGAAGTTAAATCTCAGGAAATTCAAATGTATTGTTGCAATATGAAAAGATAATTCAAATGCAGAGATAACTGGAAATCCAGAATCCTAAAAAATTAGCCTTTCAAACTTCCAGATCTGGTTACAGATTCCCAACATCCTAGAGATCTTGCTTATACCATACAAAGAACTAGGAAATCCTATGATAACACAATTTTTTTTTCTTCATGGAGACAGCACTGAAAAAAATTTCAATTTATTTACATAATTAAAGTTCTAAGCAATAAATTCCATCAAAGGCGGTCACACACATAAAAACTCCCTCTGTCATTAAATTAAAACAGTATATCCAATGAGCTCTTATTAGCAGATGGCAAAACTAAACTTTATACATACTTCAGAAACAAAATGGTCTAAAAGTTAACAAGTTCCAATTTTGCTATTATTAAGCAACTTCATCTTTAATAAGCCACTGATGGCTTTGGGTTTGATTTATAAACCTAAAACTAACTATGAATTAACCAGTTCCTTGGGTAAGTACTTTTATTAGTTTCTGAAAAGGCAGCTGACATTATCATATCAAAAAGTGAAGCAATATCTGGTGGGACAGCAACAACAACAAAATGCTTTTTTTAAAAAAGCCTTTACCTTAATGTAATTATGTCAATTATTTTTTCAGTTTTGGCATCCTAGTTTAGTATTTAAACACTACCTAAATACAATAGAATTAAACATGATTATGGAAAAAAGTGAAAAAATGTAATTTGTTAATCTACTTCTAGAAAACGATAGTTAAAACATAGACTGGAGAGTTGGGAGGACAAAGCCAGTTAAATTCAACAAATCTGGGGTTGGAAATGTCTCAAGAGTTAAGGGCATTGGCAGCTCTTCAGAGAACCCAGGTCCAACTTCCAGCACCCGCATGGCAGCTCAAAACCATCTATAACTCCAATTCCAGGCTCTCTTCTAACCACCTTGGATACTGCACATACATGTGATGTACATACATACATGCAGACAAAACACATAAGTAAGTTCAGGAAACCCTTTGCTATATAAAATAAATACAAAAACGGTTATTTACCTAAAGAAACCTGACAGGGCCCATAGTGCTCTCTACCTGAAAGATACTTTCACAAGATCCAAGGACTTGGCCAGAAAACAGTATTTCTGTCAATAATTCCAAATCTACTTCCTACCACTATTGAGTACTAGTGATATGAACAAACACAAAGCCATGTATTTTAACTTATACCCACCTCAGAGGACTTTCACTTCAAGTCATTTTTTCTGGCATAATAGGTCCAGTAATATTATGGCTTAATTTAAGATGCACACCACTTGGTGGAAATGTGCAACAAACACATATGCTTGATAGATAACATGAAAAAATATCAACACTGGAAATTTAGACTTGTAGTCGGGAAAGTGTGGGTGACAGGTTCCAGGATGGTGGTGGGACAGCCTTTCTCCCTTTACATAATCAAAACAGAGTATATGAGTTAAGAAAGAACTGCAATTTCATTTTGATTTTCCAATTAAGTCATTGATCTGAGTAAGACTTCCATTGTAAAGATTGTTATGTGTGTCACTCTGTAGTATTTGCTTGTCTTACAGTCTCCAGCCTCCCAAAAAGACCCTCAGTATTATCCAGGAACCCCAAAGTTCCCTACACATCTGGACCATTCTGAAGCTCAAGGTCCCCTTCTCTCAAAACCACATCTGATATTTTAAAGCATAAAAAATGAAAGTAGTTTCCATCTCTGAAATGACATCAATTCAAGATTTAAGAACAATGAGCCATAATGCTGAATAATTTCTCCAAGTTCCTGAACAAATGGCAAGACTGGAATAGCCACTAGATGGCAGCATTGCTTTTAACATGTTCTGCCTATGAAGGGTGTGTTAGCAAAAGTTTTAAAAACCCTTTTCTCTTTCTCCCTCTCCCCCTTCATGGGACCACCGAGAAATGCAGCAGGCTTTGGTTACTATTTAAGGAAGTTTCATCTTGATAATGGCAACTTTTAGAAGCATCACTAGGTATTTGTGTTTTTTCATTAGTTTGAGTACTTTGTAAGTACAGTGACTCTGCAGCATTTTGGTTTAGGTAGTTCTATGGGTTGAGCTGACAATCTCAAAAACACCAGATAGGGGCTCTACCACTGAGCAACACTTTAAGCCCAGTATTTGAAGCTGTAAAGTTTTGTTCTTGTTGTGAAGGTGTGATTGTTTTGCTTGCATGTCTGTATGTGTTCCATATGCATGCCCATGGAGGCCAAAACCAGAAGATAGCATTAGATACCCTGAAACTGGAGTTCCAGATGGAAGTGAGGTGTCACATGGTTCCTAGAAACCAAACCTAGGCCCTAGGCCCTCTGCAAGTAAGCCGTCTCCTCCACGTACAACTCTGGAGATATTAAATCCATCATCATAACATTTAGAGTCATGAAATTAATTAACTAGCTTAACCATGATATCACAGCAACTCCAGTACAGAGGCAGAGGTACCATCAGGAGGCCTATTCAGAATCAAGCTAAACTATAAAGTATGTTTGAGGCCAACCTGGGCTACACAGTGAGACCCTATCTCAAGAAACAGGATTTTACAACTGATTAAAGGGTAATGCAAAGACAACAAACAAAGCCTCTCAATCTAAGACTTTTATTTTCTTCAACCTTAAAACAGTAATAATAAATGGGCTCTTATAATTTTTTCTCTAGAAAAAGCAGTAAATTTCAACTTTTGTGCAAAATACTTTTTGTCCTATGGGAAAGTGGATTTCTTCAGTAAATTTTAAAAACACTTTTTAAAAAATGCAAAAAAAAAAAAAAGGAGGGGGTGTACTGGCTGGTTTTGTGTCAACTTGACACAGGATGGTGTTTTCAAGAGAAAGGAGCTTCAGTGAGAAAATGTCTCCATGAGATCCAGCTGTGGGGAATTTTCTCAATTAGTGATCAAGTGGGGAGGGCCCCTTGTAGGTGGTACCATCTCAGGGCTGGTAGTCTTGGGTTCTATAAGAGAGCAGGCTGAGCAAGCCAGGAGAAGCAAGCCAGTAAGTAACATCCCTCCATGGCCTCTGCATCAGCTCCTGCTTCCTGACCTGTTTGAGTTCCAGTCTTGATTTCCTTTGGTGATGAACAGCAGTATGCTGTTCCTCCCCAACTTGCTTCTTGGTCATGATGTTTGTGCAGGAATAGAAACCCTGACTAAGACAAGGGGGATATCTAAAGGAACAACTCCCTCAAAGATGGTATGTTTGCTTATAAAACAAATGATACAAAGTTTTTCTCACTAATTTGACTGGCCCCCAAAAAAGAATTTACTATGCATAACTTTAATATTCAAAATTACAGGGTTGTAAATTTCTCTAGCCTGAAAATTCCTATATCAATCCACCACAACAGAGATCATGTCAGTGAACTGCCACATTTTTGACATATATAGAGACATATATATACACACACACTACATATATTCAACAAATACACTACATATATAGTATCATAGATATCATATGTGTGTGTATATACTATACAATAATTTTTGTCTGGAACATCTATTCCAAATTCATGGGGATATCTTCAGTAAGTAACCATTAGCTGTTAAAGATTAATAAATTGGGATGAAACATGAGAAAGTAAGAAGAATGGAAGTCATTCATTCAAGTACGGTAGTTAAGTTGCATCAAGGACAATAAAACTAGAGTGAAGTATTAGGAGATTATGAAAACAGAATCAATCAATTAACCAAAATTCTCCCCAAATAGCCAGATTAGTTAAAACTTTTAAAAATTGGGGCTGGAGAGAAGGCTCAGCGGGTAAGAGCACTAACTGTTCTTCCAGAGGTCCTGAGTTCAAATCTCAGCAACCACATGGTGGCTCACAACCATCTGTAATGAGATCTGACGCCCTCTTCTGGTGTGTCTGAAGACAGCGACAGTGCACTTACATATAATAAATAAATAAATCTTTAAAAAAAATAACTTTTAAAAATTATTATTCAAGTCATGTTTTAGACTAAGTAACATTAAGACCATTTTCTTGACAAATTCTACCAAAAGAGACATTACTATATGGTAGAAATATTTTAAAACTTAACACCAGACACAGAGGTGTACATATTTAATTTCAACTCTTGAGAGGTTTACATAGTTGAGTTTCTGAGTTCAAGGCCGGCCAGCTTGGATTATATTGTGAGACTATGTTTTATTTTATACAAATAAAAGAATTGAAAAGCTGAACTCTATAGCTCCTTGAGCCTGTCAACACATACCTTAAAGTCATTCAGTCCTTCACAATAACAAAGACACAACTGAATGTGTCCAACAACAGAACAACTGATGAAGAAAGTATGGTATATATGCACATTAGATGATCATGAATTTGGGAAGACATGGAGGTGGAAGGATCTGGGAGAGGGGGAGTGTAGAGAATATGACCAAAATACAATATATGAAAAAAATTCTAGCAAAATATTTTATAAAAAATAACACATGCTATGTTGTTACATATTGTAACAATATGATGAACTTGAAGGGCATTAAGGTAAATAAGCCAGGCACAGAAGACATAGACCATGTGATCTCATTTGTGTGTGTGTGTGTATGCATATATATATGTATATATGTGTATATATATCTATACATATATAGCATATATATAGATATATAAGCTAAAAAAGTTCACAGTCAAGAATTGCTAAGAGTTGTGTGCTGAAGACTAAGTTGTTCAAAAAATATAAAATCTTCAGTTAGATGAGAGGACTAAGTTCAAGATACTTAGCAAACAACTTGATAAACCTAATAACAACTCAGTGTCTTCATGAAAATTAACAGATCTTAAGTGTTCTAAAAAAATTTGAGATTAGACACTGGCTAATTCACCTGCTTTAGTCATTCTACAATGTTATTCATAGTTCAGATATTCATAATTCATGTATGTATTATATATAATATAACTTGATAATTAAAAATAATTTTTAAAAAGCATTTACTTAATTCACAAAAAATTTTTAATTAAACAAATATATAAATAAAAGGTGGAAAGGAATTGGCCACACTAACTAAATTTATTAAATCAAATCAATCTCACAGCTTATTTACATAAAATCATTATTTCAACAAAATATTTTATCTTGAAAGTCTGTATTAATTCTATAAGAGTCTTATTTCTTTACAATCAGACACAAAGGGAGCCAGTCAGGTATACAACCCCAACTTTAGCCAGAGAAGCTCCATCTGTTTCTATCTTATACACTAAACTTTCTAACAATTGCTTGTTTAAATAGTTCCAGTGAGTTTGGAAAAAAAACAGACTAATGTAGATATAAGTAAAACAAAACCAAAAAAGGTGAAGTCTAAAATAATAAAACAAACATTTAGAATTTAGATGTACTATTTATAAAGTATAAACCAAACTTTATTATTAAATACACATTTAAAATCCTTAATGATTTGATCTGTATTAAAAATTTATTAATTTTTAAAATTTAAAGTTCATTGCACTCATATTTAAGTCATACATTTTAATAGAAATTTTAATTTATCCACCATTTAAAAATCAAATTTATTTAAAAATTGAAAACAAAACTGTAAGATTAAGACAACCAAACTAGTTTTTTAGTTTCATTATTATTTACGAAGCAAAAATGTTAAATAAAAAGGAAAAAAATCAGGGCTAGAGAGATAACTGAACAATTAGAACACTTGTTGCCTTTTCAGACAACCTAGGTTCAGTTCCCAGCACCCACGTGGTAGTTCACAACTCTCTGTAACTCCAGTTCCAGTGGATCCAAAGGCCCTCTTCTGACTCCACAGCTACAAGACATGCATACGGTGAATATACAAACATATGACCAAGGACTCATACATATAAAAATTTAAAAAATTAATATTCTAAATGTAGCTTTTAAAACTGAACTTAGTGCTTAAAGTAATTTGTTTCAAAGTGCTCTTACCTTTCTTCTGAGCTATATAAACGAGCAAGTCCAAAATCTGCAAGTTTTATCTGTCCTCTGGTAGAAATAAGACAAAATAAAAAAGCATTAGTCTACCATGAATTTGATAATATGTACTTATATTCTATTCCAGGGCTCAATGAAAACACATTAGAAACAAAAACACACATAAATTCTCCCATTGCACTGCTGTACTTCAGGCAAGGTTAACTAATGAGAAATTATACAAGGTAACAATTAGTAGTTTGCTTTGGATAGTTTCCTGTTATTGTTGTTATGGGCCCATTCAATCATACATATCTACATGTTCTTAATTTTCTGATTCAGCTGAATATCGATCAAAACTACTGGAGGGACTATACTGTCCTGAAGATGTACAGTCATGTGTGTTAATATTTCCTACATAATAGTGTACCAACTATTTATACAACCTTTACATTTTAAACAGGCTAAGACAAATGTTACCCTATTTTATAAAAAGCCTTAGATCCCTTAGGTACTATTAAAAAGATGGAGTAGTGAGGGTAGTCTAACATCCTCCAACAGGGCCCAACACACTTAATGATGCTCGTGTAACAGTATCTCAGGTGCCACTTCAGTTCCTACTGAAGGAAAGTACCTCAAATGACATCTAGGTCTAGGAGTACTTATTCAAATACTGCCCAAAAACTAAATCACATAATTTCAAATTTATGTTTGATTTTCTAGCTTTTAAAAAGTTAGGGTACATAAATTATTTTCTACCATTTAAAACCGGGTGATGCATGTTTTATTCAAATTTTAAAAATAGTATTGTTGAGTACAAGAATGCTGTTTCTAAAAGTATTTACCATAAACCTTATATACATATTTTAAAAATACATGTAAAAAAATCTAATGTTTAGAAATGGGATAAGGATAAAGAAATAACTCAGAAGCTAAGAATGCTGGCTGCTCTTTCAGAAAACCAGGGTTCCATTCCCAGCACCCATTTGGTAGCTAACAAACATCTGTAACTCCAGTTCCAATATATCTAACACTCTCTTCTAGCTTCCACAGACACTGTAGACATTGTACACAGACACACATGCAAGCAAAACACCTATATATTACAAATAAAATATTTTAAAAAAAAATTAATTTGTTTTGTAAAATCTGTATATAAACCTAACGCTAAAATCATATTATTTATGATTAGATTCATTCATTTCAAATTATCTGGAAGAATACCAAACAAAAAGGGCATATATACATTGCAAATCATTACTGGAGCTACTGGAGAACAACTGTAGAGGCAACACTAACTGCCATCCCTTATCCAAGAAATTAGAATAAACTGAATTTATAGGAAGTTATATATTACAGTAATACTTTAAATACATAAATTTCATATCCATACCTATTATTTAGAAGGATATTTGAACATTTAATATCTCTATGCAAAAAGTTCTTCTTATGACAATAGTCCAGGCCTTCCATGAGCTGTCTCATAAAAGATTTTATATGGTTTTCATTAAAATGAACCAAGCCTGATTCCAGCAGTCCCATCAGATCATGGTCCATATATTCAAACACCAGGTAAAATGCACCTGAGAATGAGAATAATTAACATATTAAAGGCTTTTATTCCTACAATCTATCTAGAGGTTCAAATAACTTTTGATAAAATACTGGTATAATGGAACTGATCCTTGAAAATAACTACTTTGTCATTTATTTATAAAACTCGTTTACCCCCTCAGAACTTAGTATCAAAAAAAGGGGGGGTCTTAAGAAAACAGCAAAAGCAGTTTTTTTCTAATGAGACCCATTATGAAACAGACCACCTCTGCTGATTTCCCTATTATTTATAGTTTCTGATCTGATTAAATTCTTCCCTCTATCAGACAAATTGTTTTTCAGAAAAAAAATGAATAAAATTTGTATGGTTCAAAGAATATTAATAAGTTGTACAAAGAATTGTTTTTAATACAAGAAAGTAAGCCCAAATAGACCAAAGTCATCTTTAGGTGATTTATATTAAATCTGTTTATATAAGACTATACTTGAAAGCATAAAAATTACAACTTTATACAACCAGTGTTTAGTGTTTAAAACTCTTAAATGAAACTTATGCAAATTGAATCCAAAGCTAAATAAACAAAAATTACAATTATGCAAAGCTTTACAGTGAGTTCTAGGAAAGCCTATTTATAAAGAAGTCCCTGTCTTGAAAAACCAAAACAGAAGAAAAAAGAAAAACTAACAAAAACCATGTCATCATCTGTGAAAAGAGAAAAACCAGTATTATGCCATAGAAGACACTCAACACAATTCACAATCAGCTCCTAACTTTAAACAGAGCAAAGCACTTTCAAAAATGAGACAATAAAAGAATGCCTTCTAAACATTTATTATAGTACCTCTCTGAAGACAAGAACCATGCATATTCAACCAGAAAATGCTAGGCAATGTTTGAGACAAAAATCTTTATGGTTACTAATTTTGTGTAGATGTTAATATGTAAAATTTAAGAAGCTTCAGGGTCAATAAGAAAGCCTATCTCAGGAAAAATTACATGAAGATAGCAGTACAGCCTTCATCCTCCTTCAGCCTCCTCCACATGAGTACACACGCTCACAAAAAAAAGTTTTTAATAATACTACAGTAACAGAAAAATATAAATGCAAATTGTAACAAGGATTAAACATCAAAACAGAAAATACTATAACATAATTTTAATTAAAAAAAAAAACTAGTGGCTATGTTTTACTATATTGCCTGGGAAGTGGACACTTAACTTGACAAAATAACTATAAAATCCACGTGAAGAAATTGTATCTGATCATCATCCAAACACTGTTGAAAATATACTTTGTCCTATAAGAAATTAATATGTCCTGTCATGCTTAGAGAAAGACAAAACAGTGAAATAAAATACACACCAGAAAACAAATTACAATGTTTACCCATTAATTATGGAAACATTCATTTTAATTTTAAATAAATAAAATAACAGAAAAAACTCATTTAGATAAAATTATAATCTACAGGGAGATAAACAGTATGATCACAGATAAACTAATGAAAATGTAACTAACAGATTCCACCAAATAGTGACTCAGGAATATCACTAGAAAACAATATAGAACAGGGGAAAGGACAACGGAGAAATACCAGGAAATACTGTCTACACTAAAACAAAGTAAACATTCTTAATATAAAAGAAGTCCTTAAAAGCCAGTACAAAAGAAATTCATCCCATAGCACAAGATGATAAATAAGATGGATGTCAGATGGACACAATGCTGTATACAGGTAACCTTAGCACTTTAAAGGTAAAAGGAGAAAGATCCAAAGTTCAAAGTCATCCACAGTTCTGTATCAGGTTAAATGGAGCCTCCAATATTCAAAAAAAAAGTCTGTGTCCAAAACAACATTAAAGATGCTTAATCTCATTACTATGCCAAATTTTCATATCAAAAAATATGGCATTTAAACAAAAAGATTTCAAAAGAGTATACAATATTAACACAGGTCTATAGGGGGAAACAGAATAAATATTTACAAGATATGTTTCATTTCCAATTGTACAACCCACAGAGTTAGCCAGGAGCCCATAGGTAGCTACTGAGCACTTGTGGATTAGTCAAAAATTGTTTTAAGTATAAAACATGCACCAGATTTCCAATACTTAATATAAAACAAATATAAAATATCTCAGTAATACACTACACTTAGTTAAGTATTAAGTACAGAGGCATGAAGCACAGACAGAAAAATCTCAAATGCAAGGCCAAACTAGTTATTACATAGCAACACTTTGTCTCAGAGATATATAATGCTACTAAAAATAAAAGATAAGAATAGATAATAGGCCAGAGAGAGCTGAATGATTAAGAGTCCTTGCTGCTGTTATGAACTGAGTTCACAGGGCAGTGGTGGCGCACACCTTTAATCCCAGCACTTGGAAGGCAGAGGCAGGCGGATTTCTGAGTTCGAGGCCAGCCTGGTCTACAGAGTGAGTTCCAGGACAGCCAGGGCTACACAGAGAAACCCTGTCTCAAAATAACAAAACAAAACAAAACAAAAATCCAAACAAACTGAAAAAAAATCAACAAACTAGGAAGACAAGCCATAAACAAGAAAGAAATTTCAGCCTAAATACTAGCAAGTTTAACAAATACTAAAAATAGCCCAAACAAATAAGCCAGGTGATTATAAAAGCTTACACTAAAGACCTATGTACCTCAGTAATAATAAATGTATATTTAGGACTTCAAAGAAAATTTACAAGGCATATTAAAACAGGCTCAAGAAATACAATTAAGCATCAACATCAAAAGTAAATACAATAAATGTTATAATTGTCTGGATAGGAACTTTTACATGCTATGATAAATATGCTAAGAACGCTAACTGAACCAAGTGCACAAGTAAGAATAGATAGAGAAATAGAAGTTCTAAGAATTAAGACAATGTTGGAACTTTAACACTGTACCAGAAATAAAGAATGTCTTTTCAGTATCCCATATTGATCTAAAACCCCTTCAATTTATATTCTTTGCTTGCTGTGTGATATGGGCAATGATGACTTTTGTGTTTATCTCTCCTGTAAAATCAAGTCAGTACATATGAGAATACTTTGTGTTTGATAAAGAAAGGAGAGTTTATCAGGATCCTATTAATTCTATTAATTTTGGAAATAAATGAAGAAAAAAACTCTATTAACTGTTCTTGGTTGTCTAAGCTAAGGTTTTGTTCTTTATAAAGCACCTGTAAAATAAAGGACAACAAAATGTTTCTACTTTTTAAGAAAAGGAAAAAAAGTTTCTGGGCTGGCGAGATGGCTCAGCCGGTAAGAGCACTGACTGCTTTTCTGAAGGTCCTGAGTTCGGATCCCAGCAACCACATGGTGGCTCACAACCACCCATAATAAGATCTGACGCCCTCTTCTGGAGTGTCTGAAGACAGCTACAGTGAATTACGCCGGAGCGAGCAGGGCTGGAGCAAACAGGGCTGGCAGAGGTCCTGAGTTCAGTTCCCAGCAGTGACACACATGATGGCTCATGGCCATCTGTACAGCTACAGTGTACTCATACACATAAAATAAATCTTTAAAAAATAAAAAGTTTCAACAAGTATACCAAACACATCCAAGGAAAGAATCACTGAGTACAAAGATGTGTGAGTGGAAATATTCAGAAACAAGTATGTATGGTGGGGTGGGGTGGGGTGGGGTGGGGTGGGGTGGGGTGGGGTGGG
>JADRCC010162508.1:0-20363 GCA_019843855.1 Hylomyscus alleni
TCTCTGTGTCCTCTAGTTAGTCTGGCTAAGGGTTTATCTATTTTGTTGACTTTCTCAAAGAACCAGCTCCTGGTTTGGTTGATTCCTTATATAGTTCTCTCTTGTTTCTGTTTGTAGGCAATTAAAGCTATGAGTTTTCCTCTTAGGACTGCTTTCATTGTGTCCCATAAGTTTGGGTATGTTGTGGCTTCATTTTCATTAAACTCTAGAAAGTCTTTAATTTCTTTCTTTATTTCTTCCTTGACCATGTTATCATTGAGTAGAGTATTGTTAAGCTTCCATATGTATGTGGGCATTCTATTGTTTATATTGTTATTGAGGAGCAGCCTTAGTCCATGGTGGTCTGATAGGATACAAGGAATTATTTCAATCTTCTTGTGTCTGTTGAGTCCTGATTTGTGACCAATTATATGGTCAATTTTGGAGAAGGTACCATGAGGTGCTGAGAAGAAGGTATATCCTTTTGTTTTAGGATAAAAAGTTCTATAGATATCTGTTAAATCCATCTGTTTCATAACTTCTGTTAGTCTCACTGTGTCCCGGTTTATTTTCTGTTTCCATGATCTGTCCATTGCAGAGAGTTGGGTGTTGAAATCTCCCACTACTATTGTGTGTAGTGTAATGTGTGCTTTGAGCTTTAGTAAAGTTTGTTTTATGAATGTAGAAGCCCTTTGATTTGGAGCATAGAGGTTCAGAATTGAGAGTTCATCTTGGTAGATCCTACCTTTGATGAATATGAAGTGTCCCTCCTTATCTTTTTTGATCACTTTGGGGAGGAAGTCGATTTTATTTGATATTAGTATGGCTACTCCAGCTTTTTTCTTGGGACCATTGGCTTGGAGAATTGTTTTCCAGCCTTTTATTCTGAGGTAGTGTCTGTCTTTGTCACTGATGTGGGTTTCCTGTATGGAACAAATTGTTGGGTCCTGTTTATGTACCCAGTCTGATAGTCTATGTCTTTTTATAGGGGAATTTAGTCCATTGATATTAATAGATATTAAGGAAAAGTAATTCTTGCTTCCTGTTATTTTTGTAGCTAGAGCTGGAATTCCATTCATGTGGCTATCTTCTTTTAGTTTTGTTGTAAGATTACATTTTTGCTTTTTCAGCATTGTAGTTCCCTTCCTTGTGTTGGATTTTTCCATTTAGTACCCTTTGGAAGGCTGGATTTGTGGAAATAAAATGTGTGAATATGGTTTTGTCATGGAATACTTTGATTTCTCCATCTACAGTGATTGAGAGTTTTGCTCAGTATAGTAATCTGGGCTGGCATTTGTGTTTTCTTAGGGTCTGTATGACATCTCCCCAGGATCTTCTAGCTTTCATAGTCTCTGGTGAGAAGTCTGGTGTAATTCTGATAGGCCTGCCTTTATATGTTACTTGATCTTTTTCCGTTACTGCTTTTAGTATTCTTTCTTTGTTTTGTGCATTTGGTGTTTTGACAATTATGTGGTGGGAGGAATTTCTTTTGTGGTCTAGTCGATTTGGAGATCTATAGGCTTCTTGTATGTTCATGGCCCTCTCTTTCTTTAGTTTAGGGAAGTTTTCTTCTATAATTTTGTTGAAGATATTTACTGGACCTTTAAGTTGGAGGTCTTCACTCTCTTCTATACTTATTATCCTTAAGTTTGGTCTTCTCATTGTGTCCAGGATTTCCTGGATGTTTTGGGTTAGGAGCTTTTTGCATTTTGCATTTTCTCTGACTGTTCTGTCCATGTTGTCTATGATTATCTTCTGCCCCTGAGATTCTCTCTTCTATCTCTTGTATTCTGTTGGTGATGCTTGCATCTATGTTTCCTGACTTCTTTCCTAGGCTTTCTAACTCCAGAATTGTCTCTCTTTGTGATTTCTTAATTGTTTCTACTTCCATTTTTAGGTCCTGGATGGTTTTGCTCAATTCCTTCACCTATTTGTTTGTGTTTTCCTACAATTCCTTAAGAGATTTTTTTGTTTCCTCTTTAAGGGTTTCTACTTGTTTACTTGTGATTTCTTGTAGTTCTTTAAGGGCTTATACCTCTTTAGCTGTGATCTCCTGTATTTCTTTGAGGGAGTAATTCATGCTCTTCTTAAATTCCTCTAGTACCATTGTGAGTTATGATTTTACATCCAAATCTTCCTTTTCCGGTGTTTTGGGATATCCAGGACTTGCTATGGTGGGAGTACTAGGTTCTGATGAAGCCAAGTAGTCTTGGTTTCTGTTGGTAGGATTCTTGCATTTGCCCTTCGCCATGTTGATCTCTGGTGTTAGATGTTCTTGGTGTCTCTGATTAGAGCTTGTTCCTCCTGTGGATCTCAGTCCCTAGGTTAAGGCACTCCCTGGAGGCAGGCTCTCTACTTGCAGGGAAGGGGCAGAGCTGATCCACTGCTGTCACTCAGAGGCTGAGAGGATCCTGTCCCTGCCACCCTGCAACTCCCCTGCAACTTGTGAGGCGTGTGCCTCCCGAACGGTCCTGCCTTAGAAAGTCACTGGAGACAAAATTAGCCCATAATATTTGTGACTTTCAATCTCCTACTAGAATCAATTACTTCACGAATGTAATTGTGAAATCTGTGCTCTTCTTGCCTAATCTCTTGTCACCACTATCATCCTTCATTCTACTTCGGCACTTGAATGTTAGATAATCTCAATAATCCTAGCCTCATCTTCCCAATGCAATATCTACATTAAAATCATTTGGTCATAAGTCAGATCATGGCCCTTCCTTTTGTGACTCCCCAAGTGTGCCTTATTGTTTTCCATTTATAAAGAAATTCATGTACCATTATGAGATAAGACTAAGTTAATGACCTACAATTTTCAAATTTCTACTTTTCTACAAATATGCCTGTTTCCTTCTCATTTTGGGTATTTGGCAGTTGCTAATTCCATATATTAGTTCCTCTGTGTATTTCCTGGCAACAGGAATGTGAGGTAGATGATCACATTGAATTCATAGTCAAGAAGCTGAGCTGAATGGAGGCTGCTATTTTCCTTGTCTTCTCCTTTGATTTGGTTCAGGATCCTAGACCAGAGAATGATACTACTCACAGGAAAGGTCTTCTCACCTCAGTTAAGCCAATCTATAAACTCCCTCACAGATGTGCCCAGAGATTTTTCTCATAGATAAATCTAGATCCCCTCAAGTTAGCAATATTAAACAAAACTTTGCCATTATTTCTTAGCTGATATTTATTATCATTTACTCTTCATTTTAATATTATCCTAAATATCTTCCCAATTATCTGAAATTCAACCTCCTCATGTATATACTAGATACTACCACAGTTCCATGTGAACTTCACAGGACATCCCATTTTATAACATCCATGGTTCTTAATCACCATTTGAAATATTCTGCTCACTTATTAGTTTAATTAGTATTTGTCTCTCTCCTAATCCTAATTTTCTCAGTAATCAAAATTACTGCTGACTTCATGATCACATAGATTTTCTCTTTTGTTGAACTTGCATTTTCTAAGCAGGAGTCAGCACATGGCAGATGTTTAATAGATACTTATTTTATAAATGAATAAATCCATCTAGTAGGGACTGGATAAATTGTGTAACAGTCAATATAATAAAGATATATTCTAACTAAACTTAATTTGTTTTCCTTCACTCAAAATTGAATTTTGAGTAATGGCCACAGTAAATGGCTCAGTGGGTAAAGAACTTGCCCTGCAAACAGGAAAATTTGTGTTTTATCTCCAAAACCTACACTGAAAAACTGGACAAGAATGGAATAAATGACGGCCATATTTGGGTTTTTAGGAAAATGTGAGGCAGTAGGTAGGAGACACAGATGCAGTGGCTGCATGGACAGCAGGAGTTTCTTACTTGGTGCCTATGGGTGCCAGTTACTAGGGATAAGGCTCTGGGCAGAGATCTCTTTGGATCATCTAGCTAATGTCTGCATTCACCCCTAGTTTCATGAACAAGGCCAGGAATCTGGGCAGGATTTGTGGCACTCCATCAGGATCTCTTGACTCCCAGTGGTGTTGCCCAGTAGTGCTGCTTCTGGAAAATAAATGACATAGATATTTGAGAATCAGAACAAACATTGTCTTGAGTGTTATATTAAGGTGTTCTGCTTGATACTGTGTATATGGCAAACAATTATCATGGGAAAAGCTATGTTTGGGTCCAGTAGAGGAGTTGAATAGAGCAGAAATCTGAGGATTTAGTTTCAGAATATAGTTATCACCTTCTATTTTGTTGAAATTGAATCTTGTTCCTGATTCTGTGTATTATTCTCCATGCTAGCTAGCCCTTGAGCTTCCAGGGATGCTTCTGTTTCTACATCCAACCTCACAGTAGAAATACTGGGATTATAGATACTCACCCCCATAGCTGGCATTTTCTGTGGAGCTTGGAGTATGAACTCAGCTCATCAGCTTTATGTAGTAATCATTTTTAAAACTAAGACGTCTCCTCAATTCTGGAGATCTGATTCTATCTTTCAAAGAGAAAAAGATGGAAACATTAGTCTACAATATTTACTCTAAATAGAATATAGAAAATGAATAAGTTAATATCTCTAATTAACTATATTCCCAATGTGTTGATTAAGCTCTCAAAAATTATGCAATACTTTACTATGGAAATAGAAAAAAATTAGTTCATGCAAAAATAATTGGGTGATCCTCTTGGCTACTCAGCAACATGCATATAAAGTGCTTGGTTAAACTTGAAACTAAGTGAATTTCAAAGACATTTCCTCATAAGCAGAAAATAAAAACACCTGGGAATCTTTTGATTACTTTGCTGTATCAGGTATGGATACAGAGTGGGTACCTTTGCAAAGGCAGACTGGTCTCTCTGAGGCTCACATGGCTTTTAGAACACAGCCAAAAAGGAATTTAATAAAAATTTATATTTTATATTCAAGTAATGTCAGAAAGCCTCAAAAAGATACTCAGAAGAATGCAATTTTTTGTATTAATTTTCGGCATGGTTGTATTCATCAAATAGATGTTTCTGTCTTCATAACTTTTTGTTTTATGCACCAGGTGATTTCCTCATTGAACATGGGGCAGTGCACTTGTTACAGATTACTTCTTCAATCCATGGCTTATCCTTTCATTTCCTCATGTTCTTCCAGCAAAGGTAGCTTTCTTTCAGCTTTCTAGCCACAGCAAGGAATGGATAGTACTGAAAGATGAACAAAGACTTGACCTACTGATGGCAAGTCTCAGGTAGAATAAAGTCAAATTTTGAAAAGGTTACTTGAGTGTTTATAATATTTATTCTATCCTCTAATTTTTCCTAAATTATTGGTAATAGTTTTCATTCACAGGGCATAAATGTATTTATCTGTGGTGTGTGACATGATTTTCTGCTAGGTTCACACTATGTGAAATGATTAAGTCTGTGTAATAAACACCCATCAATTTTTTATTGTTTTTTTCCTCATGAGTCACCTGAAATTTACCTTTCTAGTCCTTTGTACCACATTGCTGATGCATTATTGGTTACCCAGTACCTAGTTCTTTATCTGAGATTTTGTACTTTTGACCAATAACTTTCGATCCTTTTTCTCTTTCTTTTCAGCTTCTGATAACTGGAAGTTAGACTGGAAGGAAAAACAGACAGAGGGAAAAGTGATTGGGTGACATTATTTTATTCAGGAGAAAAGCTGTGGAGGGGGGATGCCTTGTTATCAGTTATCTACTTACTGCCAGTAGGATACTTACATGGTAGAAGTTGAGGAGGCTTTCATGCTTAGTCTGTGGTTGACTGATGCTGGGATAACAAGAGAGAGGCAACTTAAAGAGTGTTGTGTGGCCAATGAGTATTATTGTATTTGGATTGGGTGTCCCACTCATGAAGAATAAGGAGGGAGATCGCTGGAATTTGCATGAGGTTTTTATTGAAATTAGTATACTAGGGTCGCCCTACATTCAGAACAAGTGCAACCAAGAGGAAACAAAGCTCATAGTTTTTATAACTTTTCAGAACAGAGTTTTACAGCTTACAAGGTGGACTGGTTACAATTTACAACATGGGCTGTTACTCTTTATCTTTCTCATTGTTGTTTTGTTTCTATTGACCTTCCACCTCCAGGTGAGGAGTAGATACCTGTTGCTCGTAGAAGGTGTGGGGGGTAGATCCACCCTCCCAGGGATGTTTCCTGGAACTGGGCATTTCTTGGGGGTGGGTGTTTTCTCTGTAAACTCTTCTGAAGCTCTTTGTCTTTAGGCTTAATGGACCTCCCTTGCTCCTTGGTATTTTTATGAGGTATCCCTGTTTTGCTCAATTCTTACAGTATCTGTCACAGCAGGCCATGGCTGCAGGTCATTGGAGTAGGCAGGACCATGCCTGGTTATTGGAGGTACCAAAGCCATATCTCTGGAATAATGGGAGTAGAAAAGGCAAGAATCTAGAGCAACAGTTCTCAGTCTAAGGATCACAACTCCTTTGGGGGATCAAATAACCCTTTTAGAGGGATCACCCAAGACCATCATAAAACACAAATTTTATATTATGATTCATAACAGCAGAAGAATGTACAATTATGAAGTAGTAATAAAAATCATTTTATGGGTTGAGGTCATCACAACATGAGGAACTTTATTAAAGTATAGCATCCTTAGTAGGATTGAGCACCACTGACCTAGAGACACAAGATGTTTTAGTTCTGAAAGACAGATTGAATACGCTGGTCTCATCAATTATAATTGAAACCAAGTGGAGAAGTATTACAAACTAGTGTGGCCTTGACGAACAATAACAATTGTTCTACTTGCTACTTATATGAGCTCTAATGTGCTAGGTTTCATGTGTGCAGAAGATGATGTGACTTTGATATTTTGTCTTAACTTATTTCATTAGCATAACCTCCAATGTGTCCGTGTGTAGATATCCAGTGATCTCAGAGAACTGGATATATCTGGAAGGAGAGCTGGAGATGGACTAGTGTCGCAAGCACTTGCAGGCGGAGATGGAGTCTCGCCTGGGGAGTCGACTAAAATCACAGACAGAGGCGGTTGGTTGGATTTTGGAATGCTCTTATTAATCATACTATCGGAGGTTGCAAAGTAGATACAGCACCACAGGAAGCAGGACAGTCCGAAGACTGCTGCCACTATGATGAGTATCATAGGGTGAATTACAACAAGCACAGCATCACAATTAGTTGTAAGCATGACATAATGGATACAGCACTAAGGGTATACGACCTGGCACACACAGATTGATCTTCTCCTCGGGCTCGGACATGTCTCAGCTCCTCGATCTGGTCCTGGTCTCTTGGTACGCCAGCGTAGGTCTGTTCTCTGGGCCTACGGACGCTCAATCTGGTTGAAGCGAAGTTCTGGTTCTCAGCTGGGCTCAGAGCGTTTGAGGTGGTTGCGGTCTCGGAAGTAGGGTTCCGCTGGCATCCGACATGGACTCAGCAGCGAGTCATTTCTAATGCTGCAGCTGCTTTCTGGTCTGAGTTTTTATATCCTTCCAGGCTGAGTTATCGGTAGCCTTGGTTCCTCCAGACCTGTCTGGTTATCTAGTTCTTATGTCACTGGGGTTTCCATTTCCTCTTATCTCAGCTATGGGGAAGCTCTAACCTTATCTAGTTATTGCAGGCTTACTTTCACTCTTAGTATGTCACTTAATATTCACTCTTAAGATTCTGCCTGGCTTTTAGCCTTACATGCTCCTTACAACTAGAATGGACAGACAAGAGAAATAATGAGCCAAGACAAAGTTCTCTGATCAAGGCTCAAATTTTAAAATTCAGCTCTGAATATATAGGGGAAAACTCAAGGACTATTCTTTGTTTTTAGCTGGATTCTGTTGCTTGTTTCAACTGGATTAAGTTGTAAAGTAAGCTTAGTAGGTGGTCAGTTCCTCAAGGCTGAGAAGATGCAAATGCAGCAAGGCCAGACACTGACTTCAGCCTTCAAAGACTTGTAAAGCCAACTCAAGGCTGGGGGAAGGGCACAGTTCCCTCTTTTTTTATTTTTAACGATAAACTGGATATGAACCACAAGATTTACTTATGATCCATGATCCTGTCTGGGAAATATTATGGCTGAGGACAGTGCCTGGCTTAGGACTGGTTCTATACTCCTTCTTATCCATCTTTAAGAACATGCACAGCTCCTTTGTGTTTACTTGAATAAACATGGCCTTTTAGTGTTTGTTATGAACAAACATGACCTTTTGGCACTGTCTCTCTCTTAGGTTGATAGGAGCTCAAGAACCCCAGTTGCCTGCCTCTGACCAACAACCTTCATTAACACACCTTTTTTCCATTCAGCCCAAAGCCCTGAAGGGCATATGAATATGCACTCAATGCATTTCTTCATAGTGATGATGAATAACTGCCTTGGTGAACAACTGAGCTTTGCTGAAGGTAATCCTGTGTGAAGGCAACCAGTCTCCTTAAGATTCAAAGTCAAAAGAAAAAAAAACAACAGGATTAAGGTTGCCTGTGGGAATATCCCAGATATTCAATTCAGTTGCTAATTAGGAATGATCAGACACAAAGTCTGGCCACCAGGTGACTGAGAAGTGGTTTTGAGAATTAACAGAAAACTGTTACTTCTCCTGTAAGAGTGAAGACTTTGCTCCAAGTCAACTCAGCTTGCTGATAGAGATTTTGAGTCATCTTCATAATTAAAATAATACTTGCTAGAAGACTCAGGATCTGTGTCCACTTGATGGACCAATATTTCAGGCAGCCATCAGACTCCATCTTCTCTCTGTGCAAAAAACCAGGCAGACCCTTTGCCCATATTAAAACAGGGTCAAGACAATTCCATGTGTTAGAAGATTCTGCCATTTAACCATGGCATATGAGTTTGAAGTGACTGGATGCCAATGGTGATCCACTACAGACTGATCTTTAGCATCAGTTTGTAAAAAATTTAGAACAAATAAGACAAAAGCAAGATGTGCTTTTGGTGACCTTGGAGGGTATAAGTCCCCTTTTTTGTTTTTTAAGAAGATATTGTTTTAAAGTTCCACAATATCTTGTCCTTTAGAATTATAAGGAATCCCAGTAATATGGGTAACATTTAATTGCTGGCAAAACATCTCAAATGCTTGACTGTAATAGCCAGTTCCATTATCTGTTTTAATCTGATTTGGAACACCAAGCATAGAAAATTAACCCAGGCAATGACTAATTACATTTTAAATTACTTCTCCTGTTAAAGCAGTTGAAATTAGAAAGCCTGAAAAAGTATCAATAGTCACCTGTGCATATTTTACCTTTCTAAAATCAGAAATTTGAGTCTCCATTTGCAACAATGAATTTAGTATAAGTCCTCAAGAATTAACACCATTATGTGGTACAGGTAGAAATTGAGAACACTGAGAACAAGTCTTTACAATTTGATATGAACATTTTCTAAAAATACCAAATTATTGTTTCAAGCCATTACTATTTGATGATGTAAAGAATGAGATTGTATGGCCAATTGTTCCATTGTAAGGCCTATAATCTACCTGGGATAAAAATCTGCTATGACATTGTCTTAAGTAGTCTTGTCCAGGCAATTCACTATGAGCTCTTAAATGTCCATAGACAATCCTTTAAAGGAACAGTACTTTTTCTTAACTTGAGTTGTATTTGCATAAATAATTGCAAAATTTAAGAATTAGCATTGGACTGACCAATGCCCTCAGAACTCCCAGGGACTCAACCACCAACCAAGGACTATACATAGTGGGACTGGTTGTTCTGGCAGCATGTGTATTGTAGAGGATGGACAAGTTGGTCATCAATGGGAGGAGAGGCCCTTGACCCTGTGAAGGTTCTGTGCCCCAGTGTAGGGGAATGACAGGGCTGATAAGTGGGAGAGGGTGGGGTGGCAGGCATGGGGAGGGGGGAGGCAACAGGGGTTTGTTCTGGTTGTTTTTGTTTGTTCATTAAAAAGAAAAAATAAAAATAAAAAAAGAAAATTAAAAACAAACAAACAAACAAAAAACAAGAACTATTAATTTACAGAGATCATGCAACAACAACAAAAAAAGAATTAGCAGTATCTAAAAGAGGAACAATTTCAAACAATTGTAAACCATGAGCTATATATTGGCTATCAGTATACAAATTAAAAGCTTGATTTTTCAACATTTTCAAAACAGTAGCTTCAGCACGGAGTTCAATTATTTGTGCTGAGCCTTTAATCCCAGCACTTGGGAGGCAGAGTAGATAGATTTCTGATGTCAAGGCCAGCCTGGTCTACAGAGTGAGTTCCAGGACAGCCAGGGCTACACAGAGAAACCCTGTCTCAAAAAGAAAAAGATAAGAAAAAATAAACATCAACAACCACAACAAAAAACCATTTGTGCTGAAGTAGAGGAAAACTCAAGACATGTGATCCAATCACATATACTTCTCTTCCATAGAGGGACTGTTTATAAATACAGTAGATGCATTCTTTATGAGATCCATGCATAAATTTACAGGAAATATAAAAGCATTCATAGAAACAAATTGTGACAACTTGTCTTTTGTATAATGATTATAAATTTTGCCTAAAAGTTTACCATGCAATATAGCAAATATCAGTATTCTGCAATAACCAATTTAATTGCTGTTTGAAATAAGAAATAGATGTCTCATTGGGTTCTTAAGATATTCTTTTCAAAATATTTTCTTGATTCTATCCTACAATTCTGTATTAATACCACAACAGCTTCATAATAGGATATTAAAACTTTATTTGGAGATGAAGAGAGATAACTCTACAATAATGCTCCCTTTGCCAAAGAGTTGCTGTGGGCACATAACATAAACAACCAAAAATTGATTATAGCAGCTTCGTCTACTATCTGCTAAACTATTTGTCACTCATCAGTTAATTTACATCCCCCTTGAGAACATCCAACAAAGGCTTAGGTTTTCCTGTGCTGAGCTTAAGGTGAGGTCTTAGCCAATTAACAACTCCTGGAAACTTTTAAAAATAATTTGAAGTAGGCAAATCTTCTTTTCTTTCAAGAACTTTCTGTGCCACAACTTTTCTAGGATATAACTAAGGCCTCAAATATTGAAAAATATATTGCCTCTGAGTCTTTTCTGGAGCAACAACTGCTCCAAAAATTTTAAAGCTTGTTGTATAAGAGCAAAGGTTTGTAGTAAAATTCCCCTTACAGGAATTAGCTAATAAAATATCCACATAATGAGTAATATACACTGAAAAATTCAAAGTTCTAACTTTTTGAATTGAAGCAAAAAACCATTTTTTTGGGGGGAGGGGGGTTGAGACAAGATTTCTCTGTGTAGCCCTGGCTGTCCTGGAACTCAACTCTGTAGACCAGGCTGGCCTTGAACTCAGAAATCTGCCTGCCTTTGCTTTCCAAGTGCTGGGATTAAAGGCATGCACCACCACCACCTGGCTGAAAATATCTAATATTTAAAAAAGACATTCCTTATAACCTTGGCGAGCAGCCATAGCCGGACCCTGATTATATGAGGGTTCAATTTCTGCACAGAGATGAA
This sequence comes from Hylomyscus alleni, assembly GCA_019843855.1. Taxonomy (NCBI): domain Eukaryota; kingdom Metazoa; phylum Chordata; class Mammalia; order Rodentia; family Muridae; genus Hylomyscus; species Hylomyscus alleni. Next base: position 11,424 of record JADRCC010162508.1, read on the forward strand.
TATATCCAGATAAGTCTCTCTTTGTTTTGCATGGCTGGATGGCCACAGTGAGATGCATTAGTGTTCTCATATGACAATTGTTTAACAAAAGGAACCCCTCCTTGAGGGTTTCTGAAAATTCTACTAGCTATTTTTAGTAGTCTGTCCAGAAATTCCTTGAAACAGTACATTAGGAACCTGTTTGATGCCAAATAAATGTCCACTGAGATCTCCTTTCCAATCTTGAGGGTTAAATTTTGCTTCTACCACTATATCCAATAAAGCTTGTATAAAAGGGCAGTGGGCCTATACTGGTCACAACTGTTTTTAACTTTTATTACTCTTGCAATCATCCTAAATACAAAATACGGGTGAATTAAGAATCCTGAGCTTGCAATGAAACTGCAAACTGTAGCCAATGGAACACGGGCAATTTAACCATATTTTTTAAGTTTATTTTGCAATATAGAGCATAACAATCCATTCTCTTTAAAATCAATAACAAAAGCATTATTTTCATGTTACAAAGTTTGGCTGCCAGTTCTTATATATGAATGCATGACAATGCAACTTTTAATACTTCATTAAAGAGACATTGTTTTAAATCCTATTCATTATAAGTCTAGCTTCTAGGATAAGAATTACATAAGATATTATCCTAATTTCTAATTATTTTTAGAGCCTTGGTTTCCTGGGCTGGTTCATGCCTTGTGTTATTGTTTAAAATGACTGCAACCCTGAGTTACCAGTTTTAAGCTAATTTTCTGTTACCAATGTTACCCTTTTTAAATCATACCCAATAACTTACAAGCCAATATCCTAAGAAGTACAGAGCATATTTATACTTTTAAGACCAACAGAAATGAAATGACTACACGAATCTTATAAATTTAGACCAATCAAATAAATTTTTATTTTTTTCTAGCTACAATTTTAAGAGAAAAGGCATTTTGTCACTTGTTGAACCCAATAATCACAATTGCAAAGATTTTTCTAGGAAAAAAACTATCAGCTTATTTGCCTTAGAACTTGAGAAGCCTCTGGCACCCTTTAAAAGCAACTTTTCAGCTGGGCAGTGGTGGCACAGGCCTTTAGTCCCAGTACTTCAGAGGCAGATGCAAGTGGATTTCTGAGTTCGAGGCCAGCCTGTTATACAGGGTGAGTTCTAGGACAGCCAGGGATACACAGAGAAACCCTGTTTCGAAAAAACCAAAATAAGTAAATAAATAATAAATAAATAAATAAATAAATAAATAAATGTAGCTTTTCAACAGGGCTTCTCCTGCTGTGCTTGCCTTCTGGCTACTTAAATCAGTCTCTGCTCTGCAAACTGAGATGGAATCAAGAGATGGATAGCCAGCAGATAAAGTTTTAACCATTTTTTTTCTCTTTTCAAAATGAAACATAGAACAAAAGTCATTCAGACAACAGACACAAATTGACACATGGACAGATTGGTGCACCAAAGAAGGCAATACAGAGGGAAGAGAACTTGATGTAACCAGAACTAAGAATATCTTCTGTAGGGGTCAGAGAAGAAGCAGGACTTCAGTCTCTATTAGTGACCCCTTCCTACCTTATTACATCTTTTTACTAGTATGGGTGATAGAACACAGAGTGTTGTACATTCAAGGTAAGCCTTCTACCTTTGAGCTGCATCCCTATCCTGATTTTTAGTTTTCCCATGAATTTCTATTCTTTTTCCAAAGTACTATTACTAATTTACCTTTATGCCAAAAATAAGTAACTCTTCCCTTTTACCTCTATCCACAATCGTGGTTGTTTTTATGTTGCTGATAATTGTCTTTCCACTTCATCCTAGGTGATATGTCATTATGATATTCTTTTAATGAATTTATCTATTTACATATCTCTGTATCTGAGAGAGTATATGTCATGTGTATATGAGTGTCAATAAACACACAGGCCGTAAAAAGGCATTATGTCTCCTGAACCTGGAGATGCAGGCCATTGTGAAGTGCCATTCTTGGGAATAGACTCTTGTCATCTGGAAGAAGAGCAAACACTCTCAACCACTGAGCCATCTTTCTAGCTCCTGATTACTATTATTCTTTGTATTTCCATAGGGATTAAAGATAACACTTAAATTTATTTTAATTTATCTTTTACATATTACTGGGGAACTTTTCAGTTGGTACATTATCTTCTTGCAGTTGAATTGAGTTTCTTAGATATTGTGACTATGGAGGACTTATCTTATGTATGGTTCGAGGGGCTGCCTCAACTCTGTGGTAGCTTTAGTCAGCTTGGTAATTTTGCTTTTTTGTCATATAGTTATATATAAATTGCAAAATCCACAACTATTTTGCAAAAATTTTCCTGACTGATTCTTAATAGTTTCACAGTCATGTCTTATATTTCTATTTTTATCAATTTTAAGTTGATGCTTATATGTTATAAGATACAGGTCAAATTTGACTCTCATGCTGTTGACATGCAATTCTCCCAATACAATTTACTATTTTTCTTTACTACTCTGTCATGTGTTCGTGGCACCTTTACCAAACATTGGCTGAACCAAACTGTGTGATTTTTTAATATTTCAACCTTTTGAAATATTACATTGACTATCTTTTATTATCAACTTCTTTAGAATTTCACTCAGAAATACAGTATGTTTTGATTGTATCAACTCCCATGATTTTGCCATTTCTGTGAGAAATTTTATGTTATAACTGTACTCACATTACCTTGTATATTTTTGCATGCTCATTGTTTGAGAGACATAGAATCAGGGCAGAGGTGAAAGACAGCAGAGCTTCTAAGGTAATGAACACAAACAATAACAATCATATTCATGCAAATGCATGATTCCTGTACATATTGTAGAATATTAGGTCCAGTTCTTCTAACCAACTTTATTTTGAAAGTAGTTTTAGGATCACAGCAAAATTAAGCCATCTCCATACACATAAGGCATCTGGGCCACCATCACCTTTGTCACCAAAGTGTCCCAGCCAGGTTGGATGACAAATCAAAAAGACCACATCCTTAGAGCCCTCTGAACAACTTGCATGCAGTTCCACTGAAAAATCTCATCTCAGCAATTGTTTGTTCTTCATAAAACTTCAAGGAAGGAACCATTATGTCAGATAACTTTTTGAGCTTACCAGTATCTTAAGCTTTGTTGGCATCCCAAGCCTTCAGAGCATCCTTCCATATGCCAGAACAAATTATTTCAGAAAACTGTCACAGAACAAGAACAAAACTTTGAACTGTTATTACTAGATTTCTTATACATTGTGGTTCAATATAATCATTTCATTTTGGTTTCCTTGCCTCTAGTAGTGACCAAAAGTCCTGATACATGTGATTGCAATAGGCATGTTACGATTTTCCTAAACTAATGATCACTTCATATGTTAAAGAAGAAAACTGGATAGGACTTGAATATAAGTTTATTGTAAGTGGAGAAATTTTAATACCTGTATTTTCTTTACCTGAATTGCTTCACAGGGTCCCATATTTAGGAAAGCAATGGGTTCTTTGAGCCAAGCATGCAGGTGTGAAACTCGATGCTATCAGAAGCACAGTGGTAGCATGAGTCAGGACTGAGCCCTGATGGCTGACAAGCTTATTAGGTTATTGTTATCTCGAGTGATCTCTGGTTGTAGACTATACAGGCACACACCAACCAGTAGAAATGAGGTTGATATTAAGCAGCCAAACATTTTCTTCTATTAAAATATAGAAACTCTTGCATAAAGAGGATATTAGTTAAACATTTTTCTTATGCTTTGGTATAAAACCATCAGGGCCATATATATGTCACATTTGGAAGGATTTTTCTACTTTTAAGATTCCTAAGAACCATTTTGAATAAAATGATTCAGGTGTTTAATCATGACTTGATATGTTCCAGAATTATAGGAAGGTCAAATAAAACCTGTTTTTTAATTAAAGTGAATGACTTGCTTTCATAAAAGTATAGTGTTGTTTCATGATTGTGGCAGATTGTGTTCAATACAGAAAACTGACATTTTGCTTTAATAACTGCACATTTTATTAAAATCAATATGTTATATTAGGTAGGCCAGTTGAGAGAATGTTAATAAAGGCTAATCAATAAAGAATAAGCAATTCTCATTTAATTGAGATTTAACCTGGTGATTGCTATGGTTATAATTCAACATGCATTTACAAACCATTATCAAAGTTCTAGGTGCTGGGCAAGAATCAATAATAGAACCTTCTTTGTTTCCTTCAGGTGTTTAGTAGGAATAACTTGTTTAGCATTTTTCATTAGACTCCGGTAGACTTGATTGTACATAATTTTACCAGTACTTTAATGAATCATTTCTAATCTATTTTAAATGAGAATTCAGCCTAAACAACCAATGAAGGATAAAATCCCTCACAAGTGTTATAAATGAATACTTATTAGAAAGTAGAAAAACTTCAGATTCATGCTCAAAGATTTTAATATTGAAATTGTGTGTGTGTGTGTGTGTGCATGTGTGTGTAAATGTGAATGGATATATGCACATGCCTTCATCAAGAGCCCAGTGGACACTGTGTGTCTTCCTCTATCATTCACCAGATTAAGAACTTGCACTTTTGGCTGGCTTGTCTGTCTGGTCTGCAAGCTCCCACCTTTCTCTGCTCTCATACCATCAATACAGACATGCAAAGTCATGGCCAGCTTTTAACAGGGATGATAGAGATCGAAGCCCTGGTGCTTGGCCTCATTAGCAAGTATTTTCATCCACTGATTAATTTCCCTAGGCCCAAGTGATGGATATATATACTTTACAGAGTGAATAGCTTTGATTCTCATGTGGTTTGTTCTCTTGTTACAAAAGAGAGGCTTCTAGACAAGCCTTGCTCATTAGCTTTCAAGAAGGCTGAGCTGTATAACTTCTGGAGCCAGATGACGTGGTGCAATTGAGGCCAGTTCTTTAACTTCCTTTCTATTCAAAATTCTATTAAATTAAACTTTTCTTTCCCAGATCCTAAATCTACATTCTTGTTAGTATTGAATTTCATTACATTAGAACTGTTTTATTGAATGATAGCTAAAAACCTAGTTCTTAGTATTTTAACAAATAAAAGAATAAGTTAAAAAGCATGTCATAAAAAAGAGAGATACCTGTGAATGGGAAACAGTTTACTTAATGAAGTATTTGCATTGTAAGCATATTGACCTGAGGTTAGTCTCCAACACTGATGTAAACAAAACAAAATAATACAAAACCCTGAACATGATGACACAGTTTTAATACCAGAGCAGAAGAGATAGAAATAATACAGACAGATGGGAGAGCTTGCAGTCAAATTAAATTAACCCACTTCGTGTATTCTAGGACAGCAAGAGACACTGCCTCAAATACCAGGCCAGTGAATGAGGAATAACACTAACATTATTGAGTGTATAGAGAGAGAGAGAGAGAGAGAGAGAGAGAGAGAGAGAGAGAGAGAAAGAGAGAGAGAGAGAGAGAGAGAGAGAAGTAAATTAAAATTAAATAAAAAAACTACTACTTGTAGTATTGCAGAACACCTGTCGTCCCAAATCATGGTTGTAAACTTGACATAGATAGAAGTAAAGTAGTGCATATGTCTGTGGGACATTTTCTTGATTGCTAATTGCCTTATTTTAATACTTTACTACAGTGATAAAATACATGACCAAAAGCAACATGCAGACAAAATAGTTTACTTTTTAGTCCATCATTTATAGTCCATCATTGAGGGAAGTTTGTTCACGAACGCAGTGCAGGAATCTGGAGGCAGGACCTGAAGTAGGGGCCATGGGGAAATACTGCTTACTGGCTTACTCCTCATAGCTTGATTCATAGCTCTGTCTTCTTATAGCAGCCTTGACCGCCTTCCCAGAGGTGGTACTGACCCCAGTGTGTTGAACCCTCTCACACTAGACCTTAATCTGGTAAATGCTTTTACAGACTTGCCTTCAGACAATATTGTCTCAATGGAACTCCTCTTGTAAGACAATATTAGCTTGGGTCAAGTGGACAAAGAACTAACCAAGGACACTAAGTCATTATAGGGCAAACACATAGTGGGAGGTACTATCCCCAGGCAGGTTGACTTGAGTGTTTAAGAAAAGTATCTGGTAGCCGAAGAGATAGCCCAGCAGGAAAGAAGACTTACTGCTGTAGCAGAGGACAGAGTTTTCCAGTGGGTCTGATGCTGCTGGCTTCTACAGGTATCTAGAATCACATTAGCATGCCAATATGTGAACATACAAGCATGTAGAGTAGTTAAAAATTAAATATTATTTAAAAATGAAGTAGCTGAAGATGAGTCTGGAAGCAAGCCATAAGTAGTATTTGTCCATGCTTTCATATTCTTCTGTGAATTTCTGCTCTGACTTTCCTAAATAATGAACTGTGTCTTGACAGTGTAAGATAAAACTTTCCTCCTCAAATAGCTATTTTCCATGGTGTTTAAACAGCAACAGAAAGGAAACTCTCTTAGGGTTTTGCTGTGGTGAACAACACCATGACTAAGGCAACTCTTTTAAGAAAAACATGAAATTGGAGTTTGCCTACAGGTTGAGAGGTTTAGTCCATTGTCATCAAGGTGGAAGCATGGAAGCAACAGGCAGTCATGGTAGAAGCAGAACTGACAGTTCTATGTCTTTAACTAAGAGATACTAGGAGAAGACTGGATCCAGGCAGTTAAGTCAAAGGTCTTAAAGCCAATGACTACTCTAAACACTGTCTCCAACAAGGCCACACTCCCTGTGTTAAACATATTCAAACTACCATACAAACTATGAAAAAAACTGGTACAATGAAGTAGAATTCTATTTTGAGACATGAATACATTGTTTTGGGAAAGTGTAGTAGAATTATTTTGAATATTGAGCTGGAAAAGCTAGTAAGTTCTCAAAGCTTGATGGGATTTTATGTGGAAGTTTAGAAGATTAGAATTCTGAACAAAATATGGAATACTGAGGCCTCTCTTAAGAAGTTTAGGAGTAACCACCCACTCTGTGGTACATAGCAGCCTTATTTATAATATCCAGATGCTGGAAACAGCTCAGATGTCCTTAAACAGAGGAATGGATACAGAAAATGTGATACACTGACAAAATCGAGTACTACTCAGCCATTAAAAACAATGATTTCATGAAATTCGCAGGTAAATGGATGGAATCAGAAAAATATCATTATGTGTGGAGTAGCACAGTCACAAAAGAACACATGGTATGTACTCACTGATAAGTGGATATTCTGAGAAAAGCTCAGAATACCCATGACACAACTCACAGACCATACAAATCACAAGAAGAAGGAAGATGAAAGTGTAGATGTTTCAATCCTATTTAGAAGGGGGAACAAGCCAGGCAGTGGTGGTGCACTACTTTAATCTCAGGACTACGGAGGCAGAGGCTGGCCTATTTCTGCGTTCGAGGCCAGCCTGGTCTACAGAGTGAGTTCCAGGACAGCTAGGGCTATATAGAGAAACCCTGTCTCAAAAGAAGCAAAAGCAGAAAAAATATAAAGGAGGGGGAACAAAATAATTCAAGGAGGTAGAGGGTGGGAGGTACTTGGGAGGAATAGTGGAGGGGGAGAGAGAAAAAGTTGAGGCAGGATCAAGTGTGGGAAGAGACAGAAGAGATGTAGGGTGGGTCAGGATTTTGAACAGAGGTATGTAGCAATGAGGGATGGGGAACTGGGGGTAGTCAACAGAAAGTGCCAGATGCCAAAAAAGCAGGAAACTCCTAGGACCCAACAGGGATGACATTAGGTGAAATATACAACAGTGGGAAGAAAGAACCTGTAGAGACCATATCCAGAGGTTAGGCATGGTACCATGTTGAGGAATGGGGCCACTAACACTTCTCAAAATTTTAACCCAGAATTGTTCCTGTCTAAATGAAAATTAGGGGCAAATTTTGGAGCAAAGACTGAAGGAAAGGCCATCCAGAGACTGCCCCACCTGGAGATCTATCCCATATCCAGACACCAAACACAGACACTATTGCAGAGCACAAGAAATGCTTCTTTACAGGGGACTGATATAGCTGTCTCCTGAGAGGCTCTGCCAGAATCTGACAAATAGAGGCAAATACTCACAGCCAACCATTGGACAAAGCATGGGGACCCCAATAGAGGAGTTAAAGAAAGAACTGAAGTCCCCAGCCAATGGACAGAAGCAGCTGACCCTTGTTGTTGAATTAGGGAATCTGTACCCCTGAGATCTTTCAAACACTGGACCACCAAACAGATAGCATACTCCAGCAGATATGAGGTCCCCAACACACATATAATAGAGGACTTCCAGGTCTGTGTTCATTCAGAAATGATTTACCTAACCCTCAAGAGACTGGATGACATAGGAAGTTTAGATGTCAGTTGGTGTGGTGGGTAGGGAAATCCACGTGGAGACAGGGTAGGTTGGAGAGGAGGTGTGGGATGAGGAGCAGCTGGAGGATAGATGGGGGGCAGGAGATGGGATATGGAGTGTAAAAAATAAATTAAAAATAAAATAAAATGAAAAAAAAAGGACTAAAGGGGTTGAAGAGGTTTACAACTCCATAGGAAGAACAAAAATATCAACCAACCAGACCCACCAGAGCTCCCAGGGACTAAACCACCAAAAAAAGAGTACACATGGTGGGACCCATGGCTCCAGCTGTATATGTTACAGAGGATGGTCTTATGTGGCATCAATGGGAGGGGAGACCCTTTGTCTTATGAAGGCTTGATGCCCCAGTGTAGGGGAATGCTAGTTCTAGGATGGTGAAGTGGAAGTGTGTGGGTAGGTGGGGAGCACCCTCTTAGAGACAGGTGTATGGGGTAGGATAGGAGGTTTTCAGAGGGAAGCTGAGAAGTGGCATGCCATTTGAAATTTAAATTAAGAAAATAACCAATGAAAAATTAACAAAAGGAAAACTATTAAAAAACAAAATTTTAAGAGTCCCAGGAAAGAAAAGAAAAGAAAAGAAAAGAAAAGAAAAGAAAAGAAAAGAAA
>JADRCC010162513.1:0-28694 GCA_019843855.1 Hylomyscus alleni
AGAGAGAGAGAGAGAGAGAGAGAGAGAGAGAGAGAGAGAGAGAGAGACCAACCAATAAAGCAAAGACCAGAAAGAGGCTTGGGATACACCTCAAGCGGCAGAGCTTTTGCCCAGGATGCATAAGATCAAGAGCCAGGGCTGAAGAGTGGATGGGTGGGGGAGGGACACAAGATATTTGCATAGTGTTAAAGTATCTCTCCACTAGGGACTCGTTAACCACAGTGGGGAAACAGTAACTTTAAGGTGGAGGAAGCTGGCAAGCACTTTGATCATGGGATCCATGGTAGCAGGAGGAGCTAGGGACTGTGGACATCAGGTGCTTTCTGAGGTGATGCCTGGAGAAGTGGGCAATATTAACTTGGAAGCATCCTTGCTAGGAATCTGTAATCCAAATTTAAGCACAGGCAACATAGTGCAGACCCAAGTCGAGACATTCTACAGAATAACTCGCCAATAACTCTTGCCAAGTCATGAAAATTATAGTTGTGATGGACAGAGATTAAGATCCTTGACTAAATGAAATAAGAGAAAAATATGTACCATGGCTTCCTGGGTTGGTTCCCTGAACTAGGAATTTATTTTATCTTATTATTTATTTATTAGTTTTGTTGGGGTTTTTTTTGTTTTTGTTTTTTTTTTATAATTTTTGAGACGTGGTCTCACTATATAGCCCTGGCTAGCCTGGACTTCTCCATATAGGCCATGCTGGTCTTGTGACAATTCTGCTTCTGCTTAACCACAGTACTTAGAATTCAGAAATATAACATAGAACCCAGACACAAATAGGACTTTCCTGAGACAAATGGCAAAATTCAAATAACGTCTAAAACGTAATTAATGGCAACCTACCAGTGCTAATCCCCTGCCTTTGGCAACAGTACAGCAATTGTAAGATAGTAACCCAAGGAGCTAAAGATGAAGGACATGGGGGAGTCTCTGTCAAATAATTGTAACTTTTGTAGGTTGAAGGTTTCAAAGTGAAAATTCAAAACACAAAGAAAATTTTCATTTTAAGCTGGGCAAATGGCAGCAGTTTGATAATGAGAAGCAAATGTTGACTTTGTAGACTAAAGTTCTAACCCTTGCTTTGAAAGCAACAACTTAGAAAAATGGCAAGCAATGAAAACATATATGGCTATATTAGCCATATTCTCGCTCCCTTTCTTCCTCCAAATGGAGCCACTAAGCATACTATGCTGCGCTTTTTCTCCTTCTGCTTGTAGATGCCTTAGAGTTAATATATTTTACTTATTCTAATGTTTCTAAATATTAACTTATAATCTATATAAAATATTTCATAACATTTTGTTCTAAATGGTAGTTTATATGATATTAATATCGATTCAGTCTTTTATGATTGTACTCAAAACATAGATCTCCATCTACTTCTTTGCAACAATTTTCATGAATTTTAATGTATGTATATATACATATATACACTATAAATTTTAGTATATATACTACATATTTTAGTATATATAGTATTTAGTATATATATTTAGTATATATAATATAGCATATACATATAGCACATCTTATTTTAGTATATTAATCCATGACTGCTGGCAAATTCATGCACCTAGCAAACAATGCAATCAAGAGGTAGACAGTCCCCAAAGTCCTCAGTGCCCTCCTTTGCTTTAGCACATTCTGATTATATAAAATAATGGGCTTGACATTTTCATCCAAGCTATAATGTATATTGATCATATTCACACACATACCTATTATGCAGCCCTTTGTCCCATTCTCTCCCCCACTCTCCCTTGCCCCCATCCTTTCCCCCACTCTCCCTCTCCCCCCATCCTCTCCCCCCCCCTCCCTCCCCCCCCATCCTCTCCCCCACTCTCCCTCTCTCCCCATCCTCTCCCCAACTCTCCCTTGCCCCCATCCTCTCCCCCACTCTCCCTTGCTCCCTTATACTTTCATGTTCTTTTGTTTTCTTTCTGACTCCGTGTACATGACACCCATCTCCTAGACTCTGCCTTATTTTGCTTTGCTCAACCATCTTCCCCAGTTCCATCCATTGTGAAAAATGGCAATTTTGTTCTTATGGCTAAATAAAACTCCACTGTGTATAGGCACTTTATGTAAATGTCGTTTTACCTGCTGGTAGGTACCTAGGCTCATTTCGTTCCTTGCCTTCTGTGAACTGGGCCACAATTAACCCGGATGTGCATGTATCTTTGTTGCATACTGACTTGGATTCCTTCAGATATACACCCCAAAGTACTATAGCTAGATCATGTGGTAGTTCCTTTGCTTTTTGTTTGTTTGTTTTTAAGCAGTTTTCACAGTGATTTCCATTGCAGCAGCAATTTACAATCCCACAGACAGTGAAAAGGACCAACTTCCCACTCTTTCTCAAGCTTGCCTGTGTTTTTCCTTTCTTCATGATAGTCATCCTGACTGGAATGAGATAGAAATCTCAAGGTAGTTTAGAGTTGTACTTCTTTTCTTTTTCTGGTTGCTTCTTTTCCTGTAAGAGCTTTTAAGTTCTTTCACCTGTTTGTTTGGATTAGTTGCTCTTTTGGTGTTTAATTTTTAAATAATTTATATATTCTGTATCACAGACTTATCAGATGAATAGCAGATAATGTTTTTTTTCCCCAGTCTGTTAGCTATCTCTTCATTCTGCTCTATCTTTAGCTATGAAAGGCCTTTTATTAATCAGAATGCTTTGGGGCTGGGTTTGAAGTTCAGTGACAGTGTGTATATTAACAATCATGAAGCACTGTGTTCAATCTCCATCTCCCCAAAACAATGAGATTATTTCATTGGAGATCTTTTTGCCCCACCCTTTTTTCATTTAGAGGGTGCTAAAATTAAAGTTGATTCTAGCAACTTTTATAAGACAAAGCAAAGGCTTACTCTAATGTAAACTTAGGTAGCTATTTCCATTAGGAAATTAGAGTGGGTTCTCAGTCAGATTAATTGTAGTAAGTGTATGTTTTCTTCTGTGGAGTGGGCCTTAAATCTAATCAAAAAGTTGTCGGTTACCCATGTAATGTTTGTACCTCTGTAGCACCCATGGACATACACCTCATTCCTATGAGAAGAAACAGCAACAGTGCATATTTTTATCTGAGGAAATCGAGTTCTAGAACAAAGCCTACCTGTTCTTATTTAAGTTAAAAACAATAGATAGATGGCAGCTGGAGAGATGGCTCAGCGGTTTATAGCACTGACTGCTTCCAGAGATCCTGAGTTCAATTCCCAGCAACTACATGCCACACGGTGGCTCACAACCATGTGTAATGGGATCTGATGTCTCTAAAGACAGCTACAGTATGCTCATATAAATAAATAAATCTTTTTTAAAAAAAAACAAAATATACAGATGCATATTAAAATACTTAATTTGCAGCAGCAAAGTTGTAGGTCACATATGTAAACTGTATTGGCATCCATGAAGCCGCTCACACTGATTTTTCAGTATCAGTGACAGAAAAGAGACAGACAATGGTGAGAGAGACCCTGCTTTTTATTATAACACTTCTGTTCTCTTCAAACATTTTATCAAGGGATTATACGTGCTGTTCTAAAGACAGCTAACCAAATAAAAACCTCATATTGGTCATGACTAATTTCAGAGGCATAAACAAAACTCTAAACAACATGTAATTTCTATTACCCTCTTCTGTGGTTTGGTGCAGTCCTCAGGAGGCACTGACCACAGAGAAGACTGTTTCCAAGCCCCCGTTCCACTTCCTCCTGTGTGTAGCTCTCATCATCAGTAAGCAGGATGTGCTGCAACCATCACTCCCACATCCTAGACAAGAGGACGAAAGGAGAAATGAAGAAAGATGCTAGGTGCCTGGTCGTTGCCACAGGCATATGTCCCATGGCTAGAATTTTCTTACTTGGTCACATACAGATCTAGAGGAGACCGGGATGGATGTGTCTTCACTTCTGGGAGACATCCACTTAGTTTAACCATTGGGGTTTAGAAACTAAGAAGAGAGGATATTCAGAACCAGTCTTTCTGGATCTGAATTACCTCACCCAGTATATTTTCCAGTTCCATCTACTTACCCTCAAGTCTTACTCTACAGATTAATATAGTACACTGTGTATCTGTACTATATTTTTATTATCTATTCACCAGGTATGGACGACGTATAGGCAGCTTCCATTTCCTAGCTATTGTGAATAGAACAGCAATGAGCATGGACAACCAAGTGTCTCTATAGTTGGGTATGGAGTGCTTTCATGGTTTCTCTTCTTTGTAGATCTTCAGAGTATATAACCTGGAGTAACTACAGACTCTAGGAAAGTAAACTGGAAAGTAGGCTAGAGGGAGCTCTAGAGGAGGGGTTAGTAGGACATGGGTGCTAAGAAGGAGGAAAAGAGGAAAACAGAGCAAGTTTAACTAGCGAGGGGGTATGTAAAGGAAGAGAAAGAGAGAGGAGATAAATGGCACCGGGAGTGTTTGAAAAAGCCATGGGGAAACAAGTTATTTTGTAAGCTCACTTAAAAAAATACTATATATATATATATATATTAATATATAGTAATATATATATAGTAATATATAGTAATATATATATACTATATATATTAAAAATACTATATATTAAATATAAATAAATAAATATAAATATATACTATATATATTAAAAATACTATATATATATGGATTATTCCACATGGGGTGGAATATATATTAAATATAAATATATAAATATAAATATATACTATATATATTAAAAATACTATATATATATATGGATTATTCCACATGGGGTGATTATGCTTCCCAAAAGAGTTATAGACTAGCAAAAACCCAAGTGCCAGACAAGATCCCCTTTATACTGGTCAAGGGGATCCAAAGGTCCCTCGAACAATATAAGCTAATTGCCATTGTCTTTGCCTACCTCACAGAACTTGAAGGTAAGACCCTATTGCTGAAGACCACAGGGCTTGGAGGAACCAAGCTGACCTTTAATTTAAGCTTCTTCCCTGAAGGCTAGCATTCATAGCATCAGAAGATGCTGCACAAGCTGCCAAGGTAGAGATGTTACCAATGAACCTATCCAACTGTGAAGCCCCAGAATTGCAACAGTAATTGGTGTAACGCAACAGTGGCACTTGTATCTTGGTGATAAGCAACAGCTGTTGGATTGGACTTAAAGCTAGCCCTGTAGGAGTGAATCTGTGCCGTTTAGGTCTTTGTCCCTTTGACACAGTCCAAGGTCATGTGCAAAGAAGGAACTTCTGTTGAGAAAATGCCTCTAGCAGATAGGCCTGTAGGCCAATCTGTGGGGAATTTTCTTAATTGATGTGGGAGGGCCCAGCCTGCTGAGCAGATGGTCCTAGGTGTTATAAAAAAAGCAAGCTAAGGCATCCATGAAGAGTAATACAGTAACCAGCAGTTCAGGCCCTACCCCATAGTCTTACCCTGACTTCCCTTCACAATAGAGTATAAGCTGTAAAATAGAATAAATTCTTTCCTCCCCAACTTGCTTTTGGTCATGGTGTTTATTGCAAAAATAGATGGCAAACTAAGACAGAACTCATACCAGGGACTGTAAATCCAGCCAAGACCTTATGGCCAGAGATGTCATAGACACTAGCGGAGCACATACTACTGCCATTTTCCTAAGTCAATCTAGCCTCCGACAGTACTGTATACTAAATACTTGTAACCACAGGGAAGTGTAGCTCTCACTTCTTTATGCAGCAGATAGAGGCTACTACAGAGATCCACACTGGTAAAAATACAGAAAATAAGTGACAATGAGATGTGTATATCCAAATGATACACACACAATCTAACCCCCAAACCCCAAGGCTCGGGGAACATCATGGAATGAGGGGTGGAAAGGTTGTAAGAGTCAGGGGACCAGGATGCCTGCTGGGAGAACATGTCTTCCAGATATGACAAGGATATCGTACTCATGAAATCTCAGCCTGTATCCTTGCTCTGCACAATGAGCACACTAGTAGACACGGATGGTGGAAAACTTCATACAGACTCACCTGTAGATGAGGTAATCAATGGCTGTACATACACACACACACACACACCCCAAAACAAATTATAGAAGAAGAGGTCATAAATTTGAGGGAGGGGAGATACTGGAGGAGTTGGAGAAGGACAGGGAGGGCTTGGAATGGTGTAAATACAGTGTACTTGTAAGTGAAATTCCCAACAATGATTTTTTTTAAGTAAAGAAGGGAGGGAGGAGTCCTTAACTCAGGAACTCTCCAATTAGTTCAGATAGTCTTTGTACCACTGAAACAATAGAGTTACTGTGTAGGATAATAAGTATGCTGAAAGTTGCTAATTTGAGGAAATTTCCTTAAAGAAAGACGATGTAAAGAGGCGGAGAGAAGGAAGTGGCTTGAAAAATCTATGTTGCTTTGAATTTGGAGCAGTCCACATTGAGACTCATGGGCAGGAAGGAAATGTTAAATTAATAAAAAGAAGTAAATTAATCTTAGGAAATTTTCATTCATCTTTCTCTTTCAGTACAATTTTGGTGGTTGCTGTGTTCTGAATATGTCCCCTAAATGTATACAGTTGAAGTTTAATCACCAACGTGATAGTATTAAGAGTTGAGGCCATACGGGTGAGTAAGTAACAAAGTTTGTCCTCATGGATGAGATTAATCATCTCATTAAAAAAAATGTGTAAGGGGGCTTCTGACCATTTGCCAGCTGAGGACACAGCACACGTCTTCTCTGGAGGACACAGAAGCCACACCTTCACTAGACAACAAACATGCGCATGCTTTGACCTTGGATTTCATCTCTAGAACTTCCTGAAGTAGTTTTCTCTCCCTAGTCCCGGGTTCTGTTATAACATCATGGAGGAACTAAGACAGCGAGGAACGTACAAGTTGAAGGAATCAGAAGACACCCATCTCCAATTCAGGTAGCACAGTCTTTGCTAAGTGAATTGGGCACTCTTTAAAGGCAATAGAGAGAGGAGCCTGAGGAAGAGAGGTGGAGAGCTCTCATTCGTTTCTGTGTTTTTACTTACATTTAAGAAAATACTCCTGTATGCTTGGAGTATACTTCCTTAAAACTGCAAATGTTAGACAGTAAAATGCAAAGCCACAAAAGTTAGTTTCAAACTAACAAGCTAAACAAAACCGTTTTTATTGAAAGAAGATATTGCTTAAATTATCTCCCTAAGCAATTACAACATAAATTACTTCACATTTTTTTTTTTTGTCTTGCTCAGTACAGATCCTTACTTAATACTATGTTTTACAGACACTAGCAAAACCATCCAGTCTGCCTGCAGGCTTTCGTTAGTGTTTGGATTTGCCTTTGAATTTGTAGGACGCTGGCTTTATAAGTGACTGGCATGTAAGATAAGCTTTATTAATAATAACATTATTCAATCACCACATGATAATAAAGTTTAAAAGTATTGCCAACAGCCTTTGAAATGAAAGTCACACCCACCCCCGAAAACATGGAAATGTATGTATTTCATCTGCCCACCCCTTTCAATATTCTAATGAGGATATATATGTCTTTAGAGTGGCTGTGTAGCTTAACACAAGATAATCAAGCACTGAATTCCAAGAGTCAGCTTTACCCAAAGCAGTCACAAGAATAGCTGCCAATAAATACTCGGAGGCCTTCCTGATATGTCCCCCACATGTTCATGTGCAAACAGACTGGTAAACATGAAATATTTATAAAAATATTTTGTTAGTTTTATTTGCTAAATAAGAAGAAGTAGTGGACTAATTGTGAAACTCTCGGTTTCCTTTTGTCTAAGCCAGGAGCTATTGCTGGCTCTGAGCGAGCCTATGCAGGAAGTTGCAAAAAAAAAAAAAAAAAAAAAAAAGTGAGAGAAAAAAGAAAGGCCGGTTGGCATTCTTTTCCCTCAGTCTTAGATATGGTCAGAGCACTTACCTTTTCTCACATCGACTAGAAAAAAAATGGAACAATAGGAAGTGACAGGGAAATAAGCCCAAGGATTTTGATAAGGGAGGGTGGTTGTCACCAAGCTGAGCTGCTAGACGCTAGAATCCCTGAGAAACTTACCTGTTTTGCTCCTCACTAACAGGGATCCTACTGAGCAAAGATCACATACTGCTCAATGGAGGTCTCTTCCCAACTGGGCAGGAGTCATTTCTGAGCTTCAGCCTCTCTGCTAGAGGTTACTAGGCTTACAGTAATTGCGGTGCCCTTGAAACTGCAGAGCAGGAGGTTGCTGGAATGCTGAGTGATTTAGAACCCAAACTTAAGATAGTAAGGAGTTCTTTTTGCTAAACTATATTTGCTACAGTGTAAGGAAATATTACATTACATCCAGAGCTGATAAACCGTAGCCTGCTGCCTCTTAAGTTTTTGAACGGGCTGCAAGTGTTAATGGTTTTTACAGTTTTTAATAAACTGAAATCTGAATTTTAAAGGGGGTGGAAATCTGTCTTCATCTTTATTATATAATCAGATTCTCTCCAGGTTTGACTTTTGGGCCTGTAAAAGCCTAAAGAATCTATTATCTGGTTTATGTATTGTTTTTAAAACTTTCGGATCCCTGGTTTGGAAGAACATGAAATTTCTGGTTCTGGAGTGAGTCACAGGGCTGTTACTCACTGTTGATGACCTTGGGCATGATACTTAATGTCCTTTAGTTTCCTATTTATGTTTAGTTTCCTGTCTATGAAGTGGGCACACAAGTAGTATTTATCTTAGAGTTAAATATATTTAATATGCTTAGTGTGATATTCATTAGATATTAAGGACTCCACACATCATAATTATTGCTGCTAATATTGTCTTACCATAAACTCATTGACATTAAATAAAATAACAAAGCTAACTGTGGAGGGAATTTTAAGATAAATGAATAACCGTGATACATTCTACAATATTATATGCAGGGATTGTTTTTACTTACTTTAAAAGACATCTTAGGGCGTCCAGGAATCAAAGCCAGTTGCCAATCCAGTCCTGTCCCGCCCTTGCCTGCCTCTTTTTTATTTTTTTGCTTTCAACATGACAGATGCCGCTGTGTCCTTCGCCAAGGACTTCTTGGCCGGTGGAGTGGCCGCGGCCATCTCCAAGATGGCGGTAGCACCCATGGAGTGGGCAAAGCTGCTGCTGCAGGTGCAGCATGCCAGCAAGCAAATCGCGGCAGATAAGCAATACAAGGGCATTGGAGACTGCGTGGTTCGTATCCCCAAGGAACGGGGAATCATATCCTTCTGGCATGGTAACCTGGCCAATGTCATCAGATACTTCCCCAGCCAGGCTCTCAACTTTGCCTTCAAAGATAAATACAAGCAGATCTTTCAGGGTGGTGTGGACAAGAGGACCCAGTTTTGGCGCTACTTTGCAGGGAACCTGGCATCAGGTGGTACTGCTGGGGCCACATCCTTGTGCTTTGTGTACCCTCTTGATTTTGCCCATACTCATCTAGCAGCTGATGTGGGCAAACTGGAGCTGAAAGGGAATGCAAAGGCCTTGGTGACCGCCTGGTTAAGATCTACAAATCTGATGGGATTAAGGGTCGTACCAAGGCTTTAAAGTGTCAGTACAGGGCATTATCTACCGAGATCCCAAGAATACTCACATCTTCATCAGCTGGATGATTGCACAGTCTGTCATTGCTGTCGCTGGCCTGACTTCCTATCTTTTTGACACGGTTCGCCATCGCATGATGATGCAGTCGGGACGCAAAGGAACAGATATCATGTATACAGACGCGCTTGACTGCTGGCGGAAGATAGCTCGGGATGAAGGAAGCAAGGCTTTTTTTTCTCAAGGGTGCATGGTCCAACATTCTCTGAGGCATGGGTGGTGCCTTTGTGTTTGTCTTGTATGATGGGATCAAGAAGTACACATAATTATGTCCTGGGTGTTCTCCCCAAGAACAGGCATGCTGTATAACATACCATATCATGAACATTCTGGACAGATTCTCTGGGCTTGTCTGTTTTATCAATGGCAACTATTGACCAGTTGAAAAGTGGGAGGCAATAAAATTCATCTGAGCAGTTTTCTCTTAAAGCCATTTCCATAATGACAATAATGATGAGACTCAATTATATTTTTTATTTCAGTTACTCCTGATAATAAAAAAAATTGAAGAAATAAAAATATCCAAAACCAAAAAAAAAAAAAAAAGGACACTTTCAGTTCATCAATAAGGCTCACTTAGAAGAATGGTAAATAAAATCTAGAAAAAAAGAATAAGATCTAGTTACCTCAGAAGAACTGAGGCTCTAAATATTAAATAGATTAAAATCTTGCTCTTCAGCTTTATTCGTAATAGCCAGACACTGGAAACAACTGAGATATCTCTCAACTGAAGAATGGATAAAGAAAGTTTGGTACATCTCTACACAGTGAAATACTATTTCGCTATTAAAAACAAAGACATCATGAATTTTGTAGGCAAATGGATTGAACTTGAGGTCACCCTGAGTGAGGTAACCCAGACCCAAAAGCACAAGCATGGTATGCACTCACTTATAAGTGGATATAGTGGGTATTTGCCCTGTCACATTCCACAGACCCAGGGAAGCTAAACAAGAAAGAAGGCCCAAGCAAGGATGCTTGAATCTCACTTAAAAGGGGGAATAAAATAGTGGTAGGAGACAGATAAATGGACGGAACGGAACTG
Organism: Hylomyscus alleni; assembly: GCA_019843855.1. Classification (NCBI taxonomy): domain Eukaryota; kingdom Metazoa; phylum Chordata; class Mammalia; order Rodentia; family Muridae; genus Hylomyscus; species Hylomyscus alleni. The sequence continues at coordinate 10,598 of JADRCC010162513.1, forward strand.
AGTGGAGAAAGGGTCGGGAGGGGAATGGAGGAGTTTTCAGGATCAGGTGTAGGAAGAGACAGGAGAGATGGCCAGATGGTCATGAGAATGAAGGGAAATCTGCAGCAGACGGTGGTGTGCGTGTGGGTGTGAGGAGCATCTTGAGGACATTCCAAGGACCTGGGATGGGGGAGACTCCCCAAATCCATAGGATAGGAGTGGCCTTAGCTAAGACTCACCACAGTGGAGATAGAGAACCTGAAGAGGCCACCTCCTGTAGCCAGGCAGGAACCCCAAATGGTGTCATAAGGACACTAACCCACCCACAAAATTTTCCACCTAGATATTATCCTGCTACAAGAAATGCAGGGACGGAGGATGGAGCAGAGACTGAGGGAATAGCCAACCAATGACTGGTTCAACTAGAGACTCATCCCATGGGCAAGCACCAATCCCTAACACTATTGATGATATTCTCCTGTGCTGGCAGACAGGAGCCTAGCATGACTGTCCTCTGAGAGGCTACACTCAACAGCTGACTCACACAGATGCAGAGATCCACAGCCAAACAGTGGGTGAAGCTTGGGGACTCTTACGGAGGAATACAGGCAAAAATTGTGACCCTAAAGGGGATATAGGAACTCCATTGGAAAACCAACAGATTCAACTAACCTTGACTCTTTAGGCTCTCAGAGACTGAACCACCAACCAAAGAATATACACAGGCTGGACCTAGCCCGGCCCTTCCATGTGGATCCTGAACAAACTGGAGAAAGGGCTATCCCAAAAGCTGTTGCCTGTCTCTGGGATATGTTCTACTAGCTGGGCTGCCCTGTCTGGTCTCAGCAGGAGAAGAAGCACCTAACCCCTACAGAGACTTAATGTGAGAGGGTAGGGGAATACCTGGGGGGGGGGTTCACTCTCTCAAAGGAGGAGGAGATGGGGGAAGGACTGTGGGAAGAGGGCTCTGGGAGGAGGGACAGTGATGTAAAGTGAACGAATTTAAAAATAAATAAATAAATAAATAAATAAATAAATAAATAAAACAAGCAAGAGAAAGAAAGAAGAAAAACCCTTGCTCTTCTGAAATTCTGCTCAGTTACTAAAATGAGAAAAGAAAATGACAATTCCACAGAATCAATGGATAACTATTTTATTGGAATGAGATACGCAAAAAGATGAAAGGAACAATTTTACCAAGTTATAAGCCTTATGTTTGCACCTGAGGTTAGAACTTTAAACTGCTAAAATTATCAATTCTTTGTGTAAAACAAAACAAAACAAAACAAAAAACTGGCATAATATCTGAGCCTTTACCTAAAATAGTAGTTAAGAGATAAAACTCACTGTAAGGTAAACTTGACTAATCTAGTGTGCACAATTCAATGTTTTCCAGTGGATTCAGAGTTCTTCTATCATAATGAGAATCATGTTTAGAACATTTTTTTTTTAATCATAAAAACACATGGTGCCCACTAGCAGGGACTGTTAAACCCCTAGCCCTTAGGAGTCAGGAGTCACTAACCTGTTTCCTGTGTCTCTAGATTTGCTTGCCATGGACGTCCTGTTTTAATGGACTGAATAATGTATAGTCTTTACAAATGGATTTATTTTTCAGCATGTCTTTGAAATAGTCTTACCTGGTAGCAAGTCACCAGTACTTTGTACCTATTTCTCACCAATTAATTCTTCCAGTCTGGATATATCACATTTTGTTTGTCAGTTGATGAGTGTTTAGAGTACGTTGAACACCCAATGTATAAAGCTTATTATTAAAACCTCATTTGGAGGGTCTGGAGAGATAGCTCAGTGTTTAAGAGCACTGATTGCTTTTCTAGAGGTCCTGAGTTCAATTCCCAGCAACCACATGGTCACTCACAGCGACCATCTGTAATGGGATCTGTTGCCCACACAACAATGCTTGCTAGCCCCTCTTAAGGCCCAAAATTAAATATGGTCAAAACACATAAAAAGATGCTCAGTCTTGTTCAAACCCAAAGAAATGCAACTGATGATCACATTGAGGTACTATTTTGTATTTAATTGGCAAAAAATTCATGTCTGCTAATTTCTTACATTGTTGGGGAAATGTATGAATGTCTCAAAATGAAACAAAACAGCAACACCTGAAAACAATTGACAGGAAATTCAGTAGTGAAGCTGGAAATCCAGCAAACCCCCAAGAGATTATACATTGAATGGCACTCTTTTTTATGAAATTGAAAAACAAACAATGGTCAACATTATTTATGTGCATGTGTATAAGGACAAACCATAACAAACACATAAAGGAATGTTCAGTATTCCCAAGCAGATTCATGATTGTAGTTAGTATTCTAGGCTGGAGTAGAAGAGATGCAATTTAATGTTTTTGGGTTAGGGGTACTGTCAAGGAGTCCACTATAAACAAATACAAAGGAGTCCAGAGACTAATGAGAATATTATGAACCAACAAATACAATTAATGATCTGAGTTTACCTTATATCCAAGTAAATGAGAAAGGAAAGTAGATAAAACTAATTATTACAGTGTAAAAGATGAGATAGCTATAATACATAATTATAATTGTAGAACAATTACAATTTATAGCATGACTTCATAATCACTCTTTTTCTTGTGAATGAAAAAGATAGAATTCATGAGAATAAAAAAAAAATTGTCAACTTGAGAAATGTCTGTCCTGTGGTGAAGCTGCCCAAGTCCTCAGTCCTAACAAGACAGTAGCTACTGCGGGAGCCCACTACAGCTTCGAAGCAAGGGCGCTCCTAGCGTCCAAACAACAAAGTGCAGTTTGGCTCACCCTCAGAGGACACGCCCCTAGAGTGTGCCTCACACCCGGGGGTGTGTCCCCCTCTATAAGGGGCGGGCCCATCGTGCGTGGGGGCGTCTCCATCTCTGCGTTAGGGGCGTGCCTCCTCGGGAAGGGCGAGTCTAGTTACCATAGTGGCGTAGGGGGAGGGCGGGCTGGTTCCTTAGAGTCAGGCTACGCGCCGCGCCGTTGTGACGTCATCAGTCCCGCGCCGATTGAATCCTATCGCGGAAGTGCGACTGGCAGCAGCTTTTTAAGCCGAGGGCTGCTGTACTGCGGGAGGCATGTTACCGGCTATGAACACTGTGGAGGCGGAAGAAGAGTACGCGGAGGATTGTCCTGAATTGGTCCCCATTGAGACCAACAACCAAGAAGAAGAGGGAAATCTTGACATCAGCATTAAGATTCCAGTCACAATTGTCACCGGGTATTTAGGTAATTAAAGGGGGGCTGCCGTGTCTCCTCAGGCACCCGGGCCTCCTGGCCGAGGACGAATCTTCGAGGTAGGGGCTGGGGTCTCTCTCCTGGCATTTTCAAAGGTGGTTTTGAAACCCAGACTCACCTTTTAATTTTATGGTCTCTTGATAAGTTGTCTTAAGTTTGTGTGAAGCTTATCCTCCGCCCTCAGTTTAGAATGGAAATAATAAGAGTCATGGAGTTTTCTCATCTGAAAAAAACAAAACAAAACAAAGCAAAACGGCCTATTGTTATTAAAGGATGACCTGATCAAGAAAAAAAAGAAAAGAAAAGAAAAGGAAAGGAAAACAAGGATGCCGCCTATAGATTGCCTCACACCTTGCTTAGTGGATTCCATTTCACAGGAACCGAACTCTTCCAGCCATTAGTGACAAGTATTTACTGTCCTAAACTGCCCCCTCCCCTTTTAAGGGCTGCTTGGAAAGCACTGTAAGAGCCTGACTTAGAATAAGACTTTTGTTTTGGAAACTTTCCTAAGCTGGGAGTCTTGAGGGTGGACAGGGGATACTTGAAAACACAGATTGGTTAACGTGGTGCAGTTTTCCGAAGATCTGGTCATGTGCTTATTTTTTGTTGGAACTGTTCAGCTATCCTTTTAAAGCATTACAGTTAACAGAAGGCAACAACAAATAAGTGACCAAAAAGTGTGAAAAATAAAAATTGTGGAAAAGATATGAATCAAGTGGTACTCTCGTTCCTGTGGGCTACAACAAACAAGCTGGATCTTGGCGCACCCTTTAGAAACAACAAAGAAATCACTGATGTCTCCAAACCTCTAGGGTTTTTTTTTTCCCCTTCTAGAGTCAGACCAAGAATATTCTAGATTTTACTTGGGCTTCATTTTTATAAAGGAATAACATTTTGGGATTCAGACGCTACTCTATAGAATCGGAACAGATTTCCTTGTCCAGAGAGCATACTTCAGACTTGCCCCTTTGCCTTTCTGCATTTGACTTACCGATAGGTGAAAGGAACAATACAGTTAACGGCCTGAAGCTCTGGGGTCAGGACTAACTCCAGCAACCTCATTGTTAGTGACGGAACCTAGGGGACAGTTTGCCTCCTTTGTCTTTTTTTAAATTTTCAAATGTTGGGAACACTGTTCCACTAGCCTCCAGCATCTTCAATCTTATTTTTCAAATCTATTCCTCTGGCTTCTATCCTTCAGTTTCACTTCTGTATAGTTTTTATTTTAATGTCTTACAGGCATTTCCATACTTAACATGTTCAACACTCTGGACACTGATAACTTCTTAAATCCTGCTCCTGAGATTCCCAACCATATGCAACACTAACAGTATTTCCTCCTAACTACAGTAGTCCTGAGTCTCCCTGCTCCTTAATATATCTTTGTGCTAGTCCTGCCTTTCACTAGTGGATTCTCCTTGGATGAAAATTTAAGTTCCTTAGCGGAAATTCAAGGACTTCTGTGATCTGGTTCCAACCTACCTCTCTAGCCTGTCAGATGGCGGAACACATTGAATTTACTTCACTTCTTAAGTGGTTTCAACCTTCCTAATGCTGTAACCCTTTAATACATTTACTCACGGTCTGGTTAACAGCCCCTCCCCCCCCAGTTATTTTTGTTGCCACTTCGTAACTAATTTTGCTACTGTTGCATATTATAAATATCTGATATGTAGGATCGTCTTCAGTGACCCCTGAAAGTCATTTGACCACCAAAGGGGTCAGAATACAAAGGTTGAGAACTACTGTCTTACAGGTACTGCTTGGAATACGTCTTCCTGTAACTACTCTAGCTAGATAGCCCTCTTAAGTTCTCCATAGCATTTTGTAGTCTCCTGTTGAATGATGAACTTGCAACAAAATAGCTTTCTAATTTGTATCTAAGTCCTCCACCATCTTCCCCCACTTAACATTTTTAAGCTCCATGGAGGCAGAAACTTCAACTTGGTACATGCTAGATACTTTTGAATGACTGTGAAGTATATTGCAATGTCTTTTTCTTCATAATGTGGTTGATTATTAAGCTCTAATAATTCCTCAGAGGAAATTTCTTACATTTATGGCTTTCAATTTTTTCATTGGCCTATACATAATTATTTTCAAGGCCTCCTGTTTTAAAAATTTCCTCGTTCTATGTTCTTAAATCTGTCTCTCCTACACATCACCCAGTTAGGTTGAGCTTTCCAAAGCATTTTAAAGTGTCATCTCTTCAAAAAGTTTTAAAATGAGTATGACCTAAAGTATTGAAGATATTAGTACCCCATTATTCCCTTACTATCTGGCTATACTCTAGGTAATTTGCAAATGTATTTTAGTAGACATGTGTAAACTACATGTGTAAAAACATTTTAGCATTACTGCTTGTGACAGCGAAATATTGATGACAACCAAAATGGATACCTACATAAAAATCAACTTAAGGTATTGTTTAAAGATATTTTTAAAAAATCACATTTCATTATGAACCTGGGAATTTTTGGTTCACAAGATTAATGTTTTTCTTCTGCTTGAGATGAACAAACTAGGTTTGTTATGCCACCTGCTGGATAAAGTTAGTGTAGTCTTAGGAATTTCTCTGCTGAATAGTCTGTTGTGTATAGTTAACTACCTCTGTACTCGGTTTCATAAAATCAGTTTTATAATAATAGACTGCTTAAGCATACTAAAAGTAGTTATATAGTCAACTTGAATTTATAGGTAGTTTGTGGATGTTGAAATAGGTTGAATAAGTTTAGGGAAGTAACTATACTTAAGAAAGGGCATCATGAAAGAAATGGACATTTTTTAAAAAATAGATGACATTTCTTAGAAGTCATAATTCATCAACTTTTTATTGAATATAAAATTTAGTTACCCTTTATGGCTGTATAAATTATGAAGATATTCGTCATATTAAGTTAGAAAACTGATTTAACTTGTAAGATTGTTTGTAATTACTTATAAGATATATGTATATATCTTATATCTTATATGTATATATCTTATAAGTAATAATTTCAAAGTTTTCAAAGATTTTTAAAATCTCTTCTGTAAAGTCATTTGTTCTGTTTTTAAGTAATGAAAAATGGCACATAAATTCTTAGAAACACTAAGATATTTTACATTTTTTTGTTTCCTCAAAATTAGTCTTTGAATTTTATTGCTTTAATATGTTTTATAGGTGCTGGAAAGACAACACTTCTGAACTACATTTTGACAGAACAACATAATAGAAAAATAGCAGTGATTTTAAATGAATTTGGAGAAGGTAAGTGAAGCTCAATAACTATTATGTTACAATAACGTTTGGGACCCTTTATTCTACTGCTGAATTGATGCTCTGTACTTAAAGATTGGATGTATTATAATGTGAGGCCACTATGAATAATTTCAGAAAAATAGGATTAATTTTTATTAATCTAGCCTGGAGTTTGTAGTGTAGTGGCAAAAGACAACAAGAGAGACCCTGCCTCCAGCAGGTGAGAACCAACTTTCAAAAGTTTGACCTCCCTATATAGTCCATCTGTATCAAACATGACTCTTCCCCTCCCCCCACAAATAAGTAAAATATGTTTAATAAGATCGATTGATTGATTGTGGTGCCAAGGTTTCCTGTGTGCCAAGAAAGTTCTGCCTCTCTGAGTTATGCTTTTAGCTGTTAAAAAAGAAGAAAAAAAAAAAGGAAGGATTTCTAATAGTACTTTGTTAGCTTTTTAATTAATTGATATTTTATTGTATACTGGTTCTGTTTACTTTTTATTTCTTACTGTTTTTTTTTGTAGTTTTTATGGTTTTTGCCTTTTGCAACATCTCCTGAACTTTCTTTATTTATGTTGTATATAGCTTAGTACTATATAATACTCTATCATCACCCAGCTAAAACATGGTTTTTTGTTTTGTTTTGTTTGCTCTTTAAAACTTTTCCCTGGCATTGGTACATTGTATGTAAAACATCTAAAATCATTCTTATGATAAACATCTCATGTATATTTATTTCCTAGGTAAACCTTACTGTAAGACTTTTTTATTTGAATAAAAGTTTAATTTTTAAATGGCTACATGATACTTTGGCCAAAAACCTTTGTGAGAATGAAGTCAAGTCTTACTGTATATTTAGAATCCTGAACAATCTTATAACAGGACTACCAATTTAGTATGGAATTAAAAGAAAAACAGTCTCATAAGAGAGGAACATAAATCTCTTATGGGAAGAACATAAAAAGCCCAGTGTTTAAAAAGTATCTCAGTTTATTTGGAAGTTGACAGTAGATAAGAAGAAAAATGTTTTCAGGGTAGTTCCTTTATTAAAAAATAGGACTAGGCAAGTGATAGTCTTAAGGGGGAAGGAGATATATTTTTCAGTTTTAGAATTGTCTTCCGAGGAACTTAAATTATTTATTTAATATTTCATAAATATATTTTATATAAATAAGTGGTTTTGCCTATATGTATGTTTATATACCACATGAATGCCTGGTGACTATGGAGGTCAGAAGATTGTTTTAGATACCCTGGCTCTAGAGTTATAGCCAGTTACGAGCTGCCATATGGGTGCTGAGAATAAAACCCAGGTCCTCTGTAAGACCAACAAGTGTTCTTAACCTCTGAGCTCTCTTCAGCCTCTACTCATCTAACTTTTTAAAAAAATATTTTTATTTCTGTGTGCATGTGTGTGTTTGTGTGTGTAGGCCCTTGGAGGCCATAAATGGGCCTTGAACCCCTGGAGCTGGAGTTATAGGTAGTAGTGTGCCATCCACTGTTGAGTGTGGTTCTGGGAACTGAACTTTGCTGCTCTGCAAGAGCACCAGATGCTCTTGACCACTGAGCCATCTATTCCTTCAGCTCTTGTTTTTTACATTCTTGAGATAAGGTCTCACTGATTAGCCTAGGCTTATGTGGAACTTGCTTTGGATCTTAAATTCCAGATCCTTTTGCCTCAGGCTCCTCAGTGTTGAGATTACAGGTGTGTACCATGCCTGGCTCTATTTAAAGTTTATAGAAAGAAAAGTTAAAATTATCTAGCATACCATAATTTAACTATTTACTGAATTAAATACTTCCTTTGGTTTGATTTTTGTTGTTGGAAAGAAGAGGGACTCTGGCTTGCATCACAGACGAGTCATCGGTTTACTTCTTGAGACTTTTCAGCTGTTAGTAAAATTTGAAGTTTTATTGATTGATTTAGAGTTGTGAAAGAATACATGTTCTAAGCTATAGTTTTTGCATTATAATCTGCTGTTCAGAACTCCATTTCTGGAGGACTGGAGAGATGGCTCAGAGGTTCCAGAGGTCCTGAGCTCAATTCCTAGCAACCACATGGTGGCTCACAACGAGATCTGGTGCCCTCTTCTGGCCTGCAGGCATACATGCAGGCCGAATAAATAAATAAATAAATGAATAAATGAATAAAAAATAAATAAATCTTTAAAAAACTCTATTTCTGAATATCCTCCTCTGGGTTTCTTTTGTTGTTGTTTTGGCTAGTTAACAGAATATAAAAATTGTCTGTTTATATTTTTAGGTAGTGCAGTAGAGAAATCCTTAGCTGTCAGTCAAGGTGGAGAACTCTATGAAGAATGGCTGGAACTTAGAAATGGTTGCCTCTGCTGTTCAGTCAAGTAAGGAGTGGGTTTACTATGTATCTGTTGGCTGACTTAAGATGTCTGCTAATTATATTTCCAGCTTCGACTTTCCTTTATAAATTTGACTGAATTTACTTACATAGCTTATACCATTGTATTTTTGAGTAAGATAGACATTTATTAGATTGTATCTTCTTTGTTTCTTGCTATTTTCTATTTGTTCTAATGTTTTTATTCTTTCATTGAATTTTTAAAAATAATTTTCAGTGACTTATTTCATATATAAAGAAAGATTACTCTGAGTTTAATGAATCATCAGTCTTATTTCCAAGTATTTAATCTATTTTTTTCTTAAAATTATTATTTTTATGTGTATTAGTGTTCTGCCTGCATGTATGCTGTGTACCACATTCATGCATGGTGCCCACAGAGTCCAGAGAGAGTGCTGAATGCCTTGAAATTAGAGTTACAGACAGTTGTAAGCCATCATATGGGTGGTATGAATTTAACTCTGTTCCTCTGGAAGATCAGCAATTGCTCTTACCCACTGAGCCATCTCTCTAGCCTCTAGGTATCCAACCTTTTTAAAGTAAAAAAAATAAATGACTGTCATAAGAGAGAATAACCATGGGCCGGGAGATGTCTCTGTGGGTAAAGTGCTTCCCACACAAGCTTGAGGTCTGTACTGGCTAGTTTTGTGTGTCAACTTGACACAGGCTGGAGTTATCACAGAGAAGGGACCTTCAGTTGGGGAAGTGCCTCCATGAGATCCAGCTGTGGGGCATTTTCCTCAATTAGCGATCAAGGGGGTAGGGCCCCTTGTGGGTGGTGCCATCCCTGGGCTAGAAGTCTTGGGTTCTATAAGAAAGCAGGCTGAGCAAGCCAGGGGAAGCAAGCCAGTAAGGAATATCCCTCCATGGCTTCTGCATCAGCTCCTGCTTCCTGACCTGCTTGAGTTCCAGTCCTGACTTCCTTTGTGATAAACAGCAATGTGGAAGTAAGCTAAATAAACCCTTTCCTCCCCAATTTGCTTCTTGATCATGATGTTTGTGCAGGAATAGAAACCCTGACTAAGACAAGGTCCTAAGTGTAAAACCCCAGTACCAACAGGGAAAGTTACCCATGGATAGGTAGACTGGGGCTGGTAGGTACCTGGCGATCCTTGGGCAGGCAGGGAGGAATAGCTGGTTGATGAGCTCCAGGTTCAAGTGAAAGAGACTTTGTCAGAAAAAAGAATAAGGTGGGAAGCCATTGAGAAAGATACCCAACATTGGTATCTGTCCTCTGCGTGCACGCGAGCATATACATGTCACCACGAATGCTGATACATACAAACACATAAGAAAGAAGGAAGAACCAGCCAAGACTGATGGCAGACTTGTAATCTGAACTACTTGAGAGGCTGATGTAGGAGGATTGTCAATTCAAGGCTTACCTGGGCTACCAAGTGAGTCAAAGCTAGCCTGGGGAATTTAGTGTGATCCCATAACAAAACAGAAAAGTAAAAAGAAGACTGGGATGGAGCTAAGTAGTAGCATGCTTGCTTAGCATATGTGTGACCCTGTGTTCAAATCCTAGTATGAACACAGAAGCAGAGAGAAAGAACATTACATCACAACATAAGTTTCCATGGGCAGTGTCTATTTAGTTTACTAGGCTGCCATCAGTCCTAGAAGAGTATCTGACATCCAACAACAGCTCAGATGAATCATTTGATTAAATAAATTCTTGGATAAATTATTATAATTACTACATGTGCTATTGATTTGTCTATACAATAGTGAATTCAGTTTCTCCCTTACTATTTGTAATCTTAGATGTTTGACACTGAGTCAAACTTTTTGGAAAGAGGAAGTAGTTATAAAGTCTTTCTTAACCAAAAGGCAACACGTTCAATATTTGCCCTTACTTTTGGTATTATAAGAATAAGAAACAGGTAATAAAAGCCTGTAATGCCAGCGTTTAGGAAGTGGAAGCAGGAGACTGACAGTGTGACAGTTCTAGTGCATAGTTAGATGCTGTCTTTTTTTTTTTTAAGAAATTACATTGCATCCTAATTCATACTAGAGTTAAATGATATGCAGCAACATTCCTTTAATTTCAATTTAATCAGTTTTCTTATTGAACTACTCTAGATAATAAATTTTATTATTATTTATACTGGTTTTCTTTTATAAAGTTGTAAAATAAATACTGACTTTTGTTAAATAACATATTTTGCTTTTTGTTTTAATAAAGTTTTAACTTATTACATATCATTTCTGTCTGTATTTATACCTATTTTCTTTTTGTTAAATATTGGATATTTTATTAGAATTTAAATTTGTGTGTATCAAGAATATTTTTGTGATGTATTGTTGGCTACATTTTAAATTGTTTTTAGATTTAAAAATGTTCAGGTAATCAGTTAATACTATGTTTTTGGTATTTTCCAGGGACAGTGGCCTAAAAGCTATAGAGAATCTGATGCAGAAGAAGGGCAAATTTGATTACATACTCTTAGAGACCACTGGGCTAGCAGATCCTGGTAAGAAATAACATTATTAGACACCAACATATACTTCTTTGAGACCTCAGGGAAATATTTGAAATAATATTTTTTTTGCATATGTTTATGTGGAATGTATCCATGTATGCATGTTCAAATGTCTGTGGGTTCATGTATGTGCCTGTTCATGTAGAGACTTGAGGTTGACACATCTTCAGTTGCTTTCTTCCTTTTGTATTGATGATGTAGGTCTCTTAGTGAACTGAACTTGCCACTTTGGCTGGTCTGACTAGCCACCTTGCTTCAGGAATTCCCTGTTTCTGGCTTCTCTTTATTTACTTCACCATGATGGAATTAGATGTAGGTAGGCATGCCTACCTAGCTTTTTTTGTGAACATTTTGGATCTAGTCTTGACATTTGCACAGCAAGTCCTTTACCTGTTGAGCCATTTCACCAACCCTAAAACTTTACTCTGGATTTAATTTTCATTGTTTTTCATAGAAAGAGAAATTCTGGCTTGCATCATAGAAGAGTCATCAATGCACTTCTTGAGACTTTTAAGCTGTTAATAGAATTTAAAGTTTTACAAAAAAAAAATTACCACTTGATTTGGAATTGTTGGTAGGAATAAGTTATAATTTTTTTATAAAGATTTATTTTTATGTGTGTGTGTGTATGTACATATGTGTTCAGATGCCCAAAGAGCCCAGAAGTGAGTGTTAAGTTCCCTGAAACTGGAATTATAGGTGGTCGTGAGCTGCCTGACAATGGATGGTCTTGAGATCGAGTAGGGCAACATTGACTATTAAGGATTAGGCTCCATGGGGCTGGAGAGAGGGCTCAGCAGTTAAGATTACTGACTGTTCTTTAGAGGACCCAAGTTCAGTCCCAGAACTCACATGGCAGCTCATAACCAACTGTAACTACAGTTTTAGGGAATTCAGTGCCCTCTTCTGGTCTCTACGAGCCCCAAGGATATATGTGGTACAGATATATATGCATGTAAAACACTCATATACATTAAAAAATATTTAAAAAATAATTAGATTCCAAATGTTTGCATAGTGTATCAAAAGTCACTAGAGTCAGGTCTCAAATAATTGAGGTCTAGTAAAAATGTGGAGACTTGGTTTTATTTTTAGCCATTTTTTCTAAGCTTTACTTAAGGACATTTTTGTTTGAAATTATTCTGTTCTAATACTAATGAGACCAGTTTTCCATAATCAATTTTATTTTGGTCTTTTAACTAGTCTAATTTTCTTTAAAATTATATTAATTTGTTTATATATTTATTTATTAGGGAAGTTGGTTAGAGGGGATGAGGAGGAAGTGGAAGATAGAAAATGTATATATATAAATAAGAATGAACATGAATTTGTATGTCGTGGTGTTAAGTGGAGTTCAGAGAACAACTTGCAGAACTCCGCTCTCTTTCTCCACCGTGTTGGATGGCTTGCTCTCTCTTTACCCTGTGGGTCCTGGAACTTGAACTGAAGGTATTAGGTTTGGCAGTGTGCACCCTTGCCTGCTCAGCCATCTCACTGGCTTCTAATTTTCTTTTTACTGTTTTTAGTACCTTGCACATGCCAGGTATGTGCTCTGGTACTAAGCTATGCCCTATTTTAATTGTTCTGATTTATCATTTGCAACTACATTTACTCTGATGAACCTTCGTTTTCCTTATGCCAGTAATCCCCCTCATACTTGTTTATCTGTTCATTATTATTGTAAATTAATTTATTGGTTAAGCAATGATACTATTAAATTGATTCTAAAGTGCTATTAAGCCCCTTTTTATATTATTCTACTCTTTCCTTCAAGCTTGTGTTTTTGTATTGCTTTCAAGTTCTTTGTTATGAAGAGCTACCTCAAAATTTTATTTGATGTCTAAGATTATGTTTCCTTGAAGAATGAATCCCTTGCCATTTGTCTGTCCTATTAAATTCCTCCATTCCTTTCCCTTCCTGGCATCTATCTGTATTTGTTTTCCTCCACTGTAATCACTTATTTGTGCCTGGTGTGGGAAGGTCAGAGGACTTTCCTTTACCTGTGTGCATTGATGGGGAATTCCTCTTAATAACTTCAGTATCTTACTCAAACATGTTTTCTTGAGTATGTTTGAAAGCTGGATATTACTGGGACACGTGAAGAAGGAAGCTATGGAAATTGGTGACCAGACACACAGATGAGATAAAATGGCTATTAGTTTCTGCCCTCAAATACCTACTATGGCTGTCTTAGGTGTGTTCCATTCACTTAGTAGTACATAGTCAATTCTTGCTACTGTGGGGGATCATTAGACCTCAGAACTCTCATTCCTTTTGCTCTCAGTCCTAACTACAAAGCAAATTCCCTCAACTATAGAAGTGATTAAAAAATTTATTCTTGAAATCTTTGTTATCATTGATTTTTTTCCCTTTATTGCTTTCCAGTTAGTTCTATGTCTTGCCTTTTGAGGAGTCTTTTCTGTTAGAGTAGTAGGATTTTGTAAACTATTCTTGTGCATCCTCTTTTTGAGGGTGGGAACTGAGTTAGGGAATTCACTGTAACTCACTGTCTTATCATTCTGTTGCTGTGAGGAGACACTTTGACTATAGCTACTCTTATAAAGGGAAGCACTTAACTGGGGCTTGGCCACAGTTTCTGAGGTTTAGTCCATTGTCCTCATGGTGGGAAGCTTGGCAGCACGTGGGCAGATATGGTAGTTGAGGGTTCTATACCCAGATCCAAAAGCAGCCAGAAGGACCTGGCTTGAGCTTTTGAAACCCCTGTGACATACTCCTTCAACAAGCCACATCTACTCCAATAAGACTACACCTTCTGATTCCTGTTAAGTAACACCATTCCCTAATGACCAAGCATTCAAATGTGTGAGTCTATGGGGGCCATTCTTATTCAACTACCACAATCTCATAGAAACTTTGTTTTTAATTTTGACTGTTACTCTTCTAAATTTATGGTTAGGAAACTGATCTTTTCTTATTATTTGGTTGTTCTAATAAAATTTTGACATGTAAGTCTTTAAAAAATTTTTGTTTAATCAGGTTTTGAAGAAGTGAGATTCTGTAATATAGTTCAGAATTTCTCAGACTTGACACAAATAATATTTTAATTGTCCAGTTATCTTCTGTGAGAGGTGTGTTTTAGTTAGGGTTTTACTGCTATGAACAGACACCATGACCAAGGCAACTCTTCTAAGGACAACATTTAATTGGGCCTGGATTACAAGTTCAGAGGTTCAGTCCATTATCATCAAGGTAGGGGCATGGCAGCATCCAGGCAGGCATGGTGCAGGCAGAGCTGAGAGTTCTACATCTTCATCTGAAGGTTGTTAGCAGAATACTGACTTCCAGGCAGCTAGGGGCGGGGGTGGGGTGGGGTGGTGGTGGTGGTGGTGGTGGTGGTGAGAGTCTTAAAGCCCACGCCCACAGTGACACACCTATTCCAACAAGGCCACACCTACTCCAACAGGTTCACACCTTCTAATAGTGCCACTCCCTGGCCCAAGCATATACAAACCCTCACAGGGTGCTATCTCGAGCATTATCAAGTATTTAATAGCATCCCTAGCTTCTACCTATGAGATGCCAGTAGCATATTCCTAGAAGCAACTGCAATTATCTTCAGACATTACCTAGTATTCCTTGGGGAGAAGAATCTCATACTCCATTCCATCTTCTTTGCTACTTCTAAGCAAATACAGATGGTTCTTGTGCATCCTGTAAGGGTTGTATTACATGGAAATGATGTTTAGAATAAAAGCTATAATAAAATTTACAATTCATCTTGGTAAGCATTAAGACTTAAAGCCATATACTTGGATGAACAGCAATGAGTTTTTAAAGTTATAAAACTATGATGTTAACACACCTATGCATTTGGCTAAGTGAAGAAATTAATAATTTTTTGTATCAGTGTTTAGTGTCATGATGCGGTAGATTTATTCTTTTCTCCTTTATTAATTAAAACTATGTTTTTAGCCAAGAAAGTGGGAATAATTCTTATTGACAATTCAGTTGTTTCTCACTTAGGAGATTGACACTCTCCGATTCTTAGCTAAATAATTGTCATGGTAAAGTAATTTCCTCGAAGAGGACAGACATTGATTCTGCTCCTGTTACTCACAAATCCTATTTCAGTCAAATTGGAAAACTATTAAGTTTTTGGGAAAAAATCAATAGGTATCAGGAAACCATTAGATCTTGTAGCCCTTGCTATATCTTGCATGAGTAATCACCGTAAACAGCTGACAGGTGTTTCACTGTTGACACAGAGTGATGCTTAGGGAAACCACATCTTGTCAGAGTAGGTAGACAGCTTTAGACAGTGCAATGAGTTCAGCTCTCCTCATTTGCTCCCACGTTCATTCTTCTAGACAGCACTATCACTAACTGGGATGGTAATGCTTAGAAAAATCAAATACTTTCCCTTGCTGTCAGTTTCCTTTTTCTATATTGTAGCACACTAATCAGGATGTGTGGTTTTGTGTTAAACCAGTTCCTGTCAAAAATAAGTTTTAATTTTTTTCTTAGAAATTATTTTCTAAGAATAATAATTTTATGTTCAGCACTAAGTAAATATATGATGATGAATGACTACTATCAGAGAACTTGTAATTTTTCTTGTTCTTTTCTTTTATAAAGATTACAAGTGAAATTATTTTGACTTTTGGGAAATCACTTTTGTAAGTGATTTTTGGAGTTAATGTGTTTTATTTGCTTTTCCTTGGGAGGGACTTATTATTTGTGAACTATATGATAATCATATTCAGGAAGTGAGAAAAAAAAAGTCCTGTGTGTACTCAGCTATTGTGTCTAAACTGTTGCACAGTAGTGATGAGTAAATGATTTTGGCATCAATAAGAATATTATTTTGATGAGCGTTAAGAGTTTACTGTTTAGAGACAGGGAGGGGAGCAGGATGACTGCAGCTCTTGCAACGTCCTCTCACTGCAGTTCCCATGAGAAGACTGAAATATAGGCTTAGTTTGTGTGTGTCTAACAGCAATTGGTGAAAATTAAGATAACTTGAAGAAATACTTTATTTGATGAATATTATTATGCTATGTATTTTCAGGTGCAGTGGCTTCTATGTTTTGGGTTGATGCTGAGTTAGGGAGTGATATTTATCTTGATGGTAAGTTAAAACAATTTCTTTTAAAGTAACATTTATTTTTATGGTTGGACTCATTTTGTTTGTATTGCAGTTTTAATTCCTATACCATTGATGAATCAAGTTTTGTTCCTAGGAATTCTAAAGTCCTAGAAAGTAATAATACCAGATGGTTAGCTATTGATATCTGATTCAGGACTTCTACTGAGGCTTTCCTTTCAGTTACTCCACAGACTGCCTGTGTCCTCTGTTGCCACAATGTGCTTAGTATAATGCTAGAACTTTGTAGGTAGTCAGGAAGACAATGGAAAGAATGATCTTTCATTCTCTGCTTTCATTTGTCCTTGAAAATAAGAATTAAGAATGCTTCTGAACACACAGAGGCTACTTAACTCTTGTCAGTCTGTTTAAATTTATAAGCTTGATATTACTTTCTTAGTGTGGCAACTATATTCACTTTCTCCTGTTGTCTCTCCTTTCTTTTTAAACCAATCATGTTAGACTTGAGGATGAGAATCATTGAAGATGTTTTTTAGTTTTTTATTTTTTTTAGTTTTTCAAGACAGGGTTTCTCTATGTAGCCTTGGCTGTCCTGGAACTCACTCTGTAGACCAGGCTGGCCTCAAACTCAGAAATCCACCTGTCTCTGCCTCCCAAGTGCTGGGATTAAAGGTGTGCGCCACCACCGCCCAGCGAAGATGTTTTTTATTGAGAAGTAATATATATAGCATGGAGCTTGTTGGATTTCATAGACATCCTCAGATTCTGCTGTTATTTTAAAAAATGATTTGACATATATTCCGATTGCTGAGCTCATTGATCTTTTGAGAACTTAGGTACTTGCTATGATGCTTTGTTTTTGTGAGCTAGGTGTATTAACAGAGGGTAGGGATGGAATTCTTTAAGCACTTTATTCATTTTGACAGGGAAAATAAAAATAACCTGCCTCATATACTTTTTCTTACTTTACTATGTATTATGAAATTTGTCTTAGTTTAGATTTGAAACACCAAAGAATTTTTATTGTTGACTTTTTACTTTATAAATTTTCTAGTTTCTTAGAAACAGAGCTAGTCATTTAGTATATATTTGAAACATGTTTCCTTATTCCTGAGGTTGAGTTAAATTGCCACACTAGTTAGAGGAAAAATATTTTGTGGAATAGCATTTGTGAACTGAAATATGTTTTAATATTTCAAGTATAGTTACATAATACTGATAACTTTAAAAAATGACTAATATATTTACTTCTTTATAGGTATCATAACTGTTGTAGATTCAAAATATGGATTAAAAGTAAGTTGAATAAATATAACTTGCTAATTGTCAAGGAGTAGGAATGAGGGGTTGATTGTATTGTCTGTTTCTTAAGAAAAACCTTTTTCAAGATGTACTTTGTATGCACCATTGTTATTATTATTGTTGTTATTATTATTGTATGCTTTTAAACAGTATTTATTTTAATCTGGTTGGGTGTTGTGATAAAAATTGGAGTTACTATGATATATTATAAGGTTACATAGTCAGGATAAAGTTTGGATATATATTCTCACTAGAATCCATTCCCATTATTTTATTTTATAGAAAAAAACCCAGCCTAATAAAATATATGAGATCTTGGTTTTTTCTTAGTTTTTGTTATAAACTGTTAGGAAATACAAACTGTACATTAGTTTTTCTTTTTTCTTTTTTTTTTTTTTTT